>PVJL010000969.1:57197-200930 GCA_004026885.1 Lyroderma lyra | reverse complement strand
TTAATTTTTCCAATTGGATGAATAATGTTTTAATTTACATAAAGCAAAGCACTTTTTTCATCTTTATTGGTCATTTGCATTTTTATTTAATTAATGACTTCGTATCGTTCATTTTTATAGTAGAGTATTAAAATGTGCTGATGGTATAATGTGGTAACTTGAAGCTATTAAAAATTAATAAGCAAGTATATGGATAAGCATTAATAATTTCAAAATGACAAACTTTTTGTGTATTATACAGCAAATATATTTCTTATAATTGAATTGTGAGGAAATAAGTTTGGGAGCAATAAGTCACTCACAGCAAAATGACATTTGGTTGAACAATTGACACAGATCTGGGCAGACAAGATAGGCAACAGCCACAGCCCTACTAGCTTACACTATCCTTGTTAAGTTACACACACAGCAACCCACCCGATTCCTCTGATTTTCCTCCCCAAATTACCACCCACTCAAATACATCCACAGGGAGATGGACCACTAGAAGAATTGGCTCTTGAGACCAGGCTTTAACTTTTTCCTTTTACTCTCTCTCTCTCCCTCCTCCCAGACATGAGGCTCTCCTCATTGGGGTACACCTCCCTCTCCCATAGACCCCTCTTAATTTGCATATGCCTGAGTGAATAATAAGCCTTTGAATTGTGATTATTAAATTTGATAGCTTTAAAAAGGAGAGATGTGCAGATGAGGCAGTGATCAGGGTTGGACCTTAACATTAATGTATTGTGAAAAAATTATATTTGATATATGTATTGAACTACTACAGAAAGATCTCATTTAATCAAAGTATATTTTTATATTATAAACTTATAGAAAATAAATGTATATAGCTTTTGATAAGAATAGAGAATTCTAGTTTGTTTTTCATTGTGAAGATTTAGGAAAATATTAATAAATTGTTTAAAAACAATAGATTCATATATTCTCTACAATTTTATTCTTTTTGCATAATTAATACTAAAATTGTGTAGACATAACATGAAATTTTAATATTTACCCAGATCTCAGACTCTCCTCTAGAATGTCTTCTTTTATCACAATATTTCCTTCTTGGTGTATTACTCATATATTTATTAAAGAGATGTATTGATGAATTAGTAAGAGCTGGAGCATACCTTTATGTTATTTGGTAACATCAATGCAAATTTTTTTATTAATATTCATAATGATTATAAACACCTCATGATGTTAATGGTAACATGCCTAAAGTTAGAAATAATTATTTAAAGAATTTTTAAGAGACAAAGAATTCTAATTTGTTTGAAATATCTATATAAATATTGCAATAACATTTACACAAACTTAATTTTAGAACATCTTACAATATCAGTGGCAGGTATTTCTGAAGAGAGATATGATTTATTTTTCAGATAACTACAATATAAGCAACTACTGCAACCTGTAAGCATTGCACAAAGATAAATGTAATAAAGTATAATTAATACCATAGCTGCATATATGACAAAAACTCTCATAATGTAAGCATATTTTCTACTTTTTTAAAAAATGTGAAGGGCATTTATTTTAGCTACATCAATTAAGTACAGTTAATTCCAAGCATTTGGCTTTCCTTTTGGTAAATGCAAACATAAAAGTAAATGGACTAAATATAGGCATATTGTATACAGACTAAACTATGCTACTGCAATTACTAAAATAAATCAGAATAGTTTTTGAAAAAGATCATACACCATCACTTCAACCTGCTAAGAAGACAAGTTAAAATACCCCACTATCTGTGTTTATGGTTACTTAATCATTGATTCTTATACATTTTTTTCCTAACTCGAGGGCTTTTATATCACTTAATGTTAGTATCTTGTAATTCTGCTCTTATTTAGGAAGGAATCATCAACAAGCACTTGCAAGATAAGGATTCTTAGACAACCAAGCATTTTATACAGTGATTGACCCTGATGATGCTTGATGTCTCATAGGAAAAAACATTTTCTACATTGAACAAAGACTGTACACCATTTATCTTAGGAATTAGACAAAATAGAACATGCATTGACTAACCTAACCTGCACAACAAATCTAAGCAATACTACAGTGCTAAATATCTGGATTTCCTTTAAGAAATGAAAGGTAGTTTTACCTATTAATATCTGAATGTGTTCAAGTGTTAACAAGTTTTCCTGCCTAGGGCACAATAGCTGGAACATAGCATGGCAGTGTTACATACGTAGACTCTGAACCCAGATTCCCTGAGTTTGATCAACTCTAACACTATTTGTAACATCTTCTTACCTCAGTATTTCCATCCTTAAAATGCGAATCATGACAGTGTCTTCCTGATAAGGTTATTGTAGTATACATAAGTGTTTAGCATATTTTATTGAGTTCTGCATATGGAATTATATAAGCTGTGCATGTGTTATTTTTTAGCTATTTTTAAAAATTAGCAATCTGAAATCTTATTTGCCTCTGACTCATCAGCTAGAGTTCTATATAATCTCTAGAGTTCTATTATAATCTCTTGCAGTTACAGCTTACTTTTAATTTAATTTGATTTTTTCTACTTTTTATTTAGTACTCGTTTTAAGCTGATATTCATTTCTTTTCTCAAATAAAACTGTTAACCATCTTGTAGCTAATTCCAAGAATTAGCTTTCAGTTCCCAATCTGCTACATATGTCTGTCTCTACTTGAGTTTTAAAATGTTACTTCAACTTGGCTAGCATACAGTGTGTCTCGTAAGGTAGTGAAAGCAGGTGAGAGCTGAAATACAGACTTTGGAAGGTAAAGGTCCTCATGTGCCAGGCTGAAGGGCTTGAACTTTTCAGATAATGACAGCAATTCACCATTTAGAGGCTGTTGAATTTGTCCAGTAAGATTGCAAGGTTACAATCTGTAGTGGCATTATAATAGAGGTAAGGACAATTTTTTTTAAAACACACTTATTAGAAATGAATCCATGGATATTTGTGATCACTTTAATTTGTGATCAATTTGTCAGTTTAGGGAGCATGATATCCTTAGGTTTTCAACTAAGTAGATAGGTGTTCATTTGTGTTCATTTTTGTAACATAAATGAAGGATGTCAGGGGTGTGTGGTTGTAGGGTTTGAGTGAGCAGTTATGGCATGGTAAATCACTTGGAAAAACAACATAGCTTATTTAAGAAATGACAAAACAATCTATCAGGAACTATTTTTCATTCCATTTTTTCCCTTGAAAAACCATGTTTTTATGGTATCCCACCATCTCATGTAATCTACCAACTTCCTTCCAAACCCAGGTGGCCTGCACACTTTGCCTAATATACCTTCCTACTATGCCACTTTCATGATTGTAATGTGTGTGTGTGTGTGTGTGTGTGTGTGTGTGTGTGTGTGTGTTTCCAAGAGATGAATGGGCTTGATTAATTTAACTGATGCGGGACAATTTACATAGGGAAGAATAGGTTGAAAAGATGGATGTGATACTTTTGCAATAATCTGAGTTTAATAGAAATTTTTGATGTTTTAGGGTAATTATTCTTGGTGGCTTCTTGATCATTAAACAAATGAGTTTATAGATTAACTGATAGCATTTTGAATATAAGCTTCAAGAAAAAATGGGATTTGCTTATGTTGCTCACAACTGTTTTTCCAGTCATTAAAACAGTGCCTGGCACATGGCAGTCTCTCTGCAAATATTTAATTAAATATAAAATTGATCCTACTATGGTGTTTTATGAACAGATAAATACTGTTTCTGATTTTGAAACCAGAGGATTTTATTTCTGACACTTTTTTTAAAGATGCAATATGAAGCCCTGATATTTGATAAGATACCACAGGAGAGAAAAAGGAAATAGATATTTAAATTATAACTGTAAATTTATTATGTGTTTTTTAATATAAAGATTTTATGATTGAAGTATTATATTTAATATGACATCAATCTCCTGTATCCTTGTGAGTTAGATGAAAGAGAGACAATCCCAATTTGACAAATTAGTGTATTGAGACACTATAAGGATTTCTGATTTCACTGCATTTTGGCAGAACTTAAACTGGATTCTAGACTCACTCTAGAATCCAACCTGGAATCCAATTTTATAGTTAAATACACAGATTTTAAATCTTATGTATAACTTTACAGTTAATAAAATTTGTTATTTTGATTCTGTATCTGACATTTGGACCACTTCCTAATTATGAATTTCAGAAAATTGTATTTTTACTTGTTGCTTCCATTAAAATATGGTCAACTTTATTTTAATATTTAATAAAAATAAAAGGAAATTCATTATTGTTTATGAATTGTCCCAAATTTGATGTATCTTTTTTTTAATGAAGTAAAGAAACAAATGCAAAATTTTAAAGTTTGTTGATTGTCATCTTTAAGGCCCACTTAGAAATTTTCTAAGTACACATTAAGGAAGTTGTCCAGTACATGTTAAGAAGAATGGCCACTGAGTACAATAAAAAATAGTCTCTGATTGGCAGAAAGTCATTTGTGTTTTTTGTGAAAATTTATAAGCCCAGTATGACAGCTCTATTTGTCATCTTTGGAACAGTACTGTGAACTGAGATTCTTAGATTGAGATTCTAAATTTGAGAAAAATGTCTTTGTACAGAAAGTAAAAAGGGAACTTGAAAATAAAATAAATTAAAACAGTGCTAATACTTAGTTTTCTTTATTAGAAATTATTGTTTTTTATATTTTTATCTTGTCTATACATTCATGAAATGACGTTTCACTATATTTAGTCACACTTTCAGAATTTAGCATATCATTCATAAATTTCTGACCATCACACTGTAAAAGAGATGTTTTTCTTTCCTTACTGGAAAGAAAATGGAAATCAACAGATCAAAAGCCTGGTATTCTTTATTCATAAGGACATAAAAATGTAAATGACAGGGAACAAAATAACCTTTGACATTATATAACTAATCACAGAGTCAGTCAATTCTCCAAGTCGTAATAGGTACAAGTTAGTTATGTATAGA
This sequence comes from Lyroderma lyra, assembly GCA_004026885.1. Taxonomy (NCBI): domain Eukaryota; kingdom Metazoa; phylum Chordata; class Mammalia; order Chiroptera; family Megadermatidae; genus Lyroderma; species Lyroderma lyra. The sequence goes on along the minus strand of PVJL010000969.1, from coordinate 195,985 downwards.
TAATTTCCTATCAAAATGAACAAAGTTAAATTTGGCTGTGGTAATTCTTATATTTTTATTATCTCATGCTAATTTGACTGTTTAAAATGTATTCAGTACCGTGGTGCTGAATCTAAGATATTTTTTTGTCAATTTTGTTCATATAGGCTTAAAAAATTGTCTCAAATTAGTAAACTTTTAATTCACATGCAATGCCAAATCATCTTTTGTTGTCAGACTTTTTGGATTGCACCATCAACACCTCCATTATCTTATTTGAGAATGATAGGAGATATACTCATTGGATCCTCTAAGTAAAGAGGAGTTATAAAACAATCCAAATTGAATATAAAAGTGCCCCCCCCAAAAAAAAATTGTGTATCACTAATGATTAGTTGCATTTTTGGTGATTTTTTTTGTAGCACTATTTTAGTAAACCTTGAGTTGGAAGACACAGAAACATTTTCTTCAAAGTATTAAATGCTGTCTGAAGAATATAAGTCGTTAAAATGGCCTACCTATTAAGGTTATAGATTGAATTAGTCAACTCAACTAAACCAGCTTAGTCTACCTCCCCAAACATAACTTGATCTTATGTACAGTAATGTCATCAATAACTATTGTCTTTGACCATTTAGAATGTTGTAGTGTCTGCCATCAGGTGAGGAAACATTTTTAATTCACTTCTAACATTATAATCAATATTTAGGACCCAAAAATTGAAACAAAATTATATTTAAAATTTGATAAAATAGGTAAGTTCTAATAATGCAGGCATTTGATTGGATTAATGCTCAAGACCCATTAGCATGTTTTAGGGCTTTTTGGTTTGTTTGTTTGTCAACCCATTTTTATCTTTCTAAACTTATGTTTTCTTTATTTTATTATTAAATTTATTGGGATTATATTGTTTAGTAAAATTATATAGGTTTCAAGTATACAATTCTATAATACCTCATCTTTGTGTTGCATTGTGTTCTCACTATCCAGAGTCTGTTCTTTTTCTGTCACCATATATTTGACCCTCTTCCCTTCTGTACCACCCCTTCTTTCTCCTTACCCTCTGCTAACCATTATACTATTGATCTGTGTTAGGAGTTTTTGTTTTTTCATTTGTTTTGTTCGTTTGTTTCTTTCAGTTTTATATCTGACATATGAGTGAAGTCATATGGTTCTAGACTTTTTCTCTGACTTATTTCACTTAGCATGATCATCTCAAGATCCATCCATTTTCTAGCAAATGGCATCATTTTATCTTCTCTTAGAGCTGAGTAATATTCAATTGTGTTTATGTACCACAGCTTCTTTATCCAGTCATCTGTTGAAGGACAGTTTGGTTGTTTCCGTGTCTTGGCCACCAGGAATAATGCTGCAAAAAACATTGAGTATATCTTTGCTGACAAAAGCTTTCAGATTTTGGGGGGTACATACCCAGAAGAGAAATTGCTGGGTCATATGATAACTGTATTAATTTTCTGAGGAACCTTCATACTGTTTTCCATAGTGGCTATATCAATTTACATTCCCACCAGCAGTGTACAAGGGTTCCTTTTCCTCCACAGCCTCTCCAACATTTGCTATTATGTGACTTGTTAATGGTAGCCATTCTAACAGGTGTGAGGTGATATCTCATTGTGGTTTCAATTTGCATTTGCCTAATTGCTAGTGTCAGAGCTTCTATGATCAATTCAGAATTAATTTCCACACCCCTAACTTCATTTTTATGCTTACAGAATTTTTTTAAATATGAGAAATAATAATACAGTCTGCTCTTGCACCCTAATTTTACATTAAAAAAGCCACTGTAGTTTACCCTAATGCTAATATAGGGTCAGAGCTATCCTTGTTCTCTGATCTGAGGTTTCCAGACCCTGGAGAACAAGTCAGAGAACAAGAAGTGGGGAGTATTAAAATAGCCCACATCTAGAAGAACATTTTGTTTATAAATCCTCAATTTTTGGAAGTATTTCTAGAATCTATCAATCTAGTTAGATATCCCGTCTCTTTTCTTATGGCCATGTGAATCAGCATCAAGTTCTGTAATACTTTGATTTCTTAGTCTTTTCTACACTTAAAAAAATAAACTAAGATTAAAAAGACCATAGAAATGTGATTATGACTTTTTATTATGTTTTCAAACATACATCTTCAACCAAATGCTCTAAATATTATTCTTGGCCCTTGCATGTGGTCTAATCAATGCAACTGCTTCCATTCTGTGCCAAGAGACTTGTAATAGTGGATACAAATTGTGAACTGATCTCAAACATCCATTACACAAACCTTAAATTCTCAGTGACAGTAAGTTGGGATTTAATGTGTAGTAATAAAACATTCATGAACTTCCCCAGTGTGTATATTTAGTTTATGACCAAGAGCTAGTCAGGATTTCAATGTTATAGGTGATTTGCTCTTCCTTGTAACATTGGCTATTAATGGTTAATTTCTTAACTTGCATATGCCACAATTTGTGCACAAATAGGACAGTGGGGAAAATATAGAAACATATATTTTTTGTCTTGTCTCATATGCTTTATTTTAATCACTATATCTTAACAAAGCATTTTGTCTGGCTGGAGTATTTTCTGGCACAAGCTGGAAAAGTCATACCAATTCTTCTTGAATAGAGCATGCCCTGAGTTGGCCACTTTATGATCTTATAAAAAATAGTACATGTTTTGGTTTCGGTATTACAGTTTGTTAGTGAGATAGGTTGCAACATTATCTGAGGCAGCAGTATTGATTCAACTGGGGATTTTTTGCTCATTCCATTGGAATTTCAAAGCAATTGATAGAAGGTGGCAATAATTACTGTAGAAAGCATGTGATGTACAGAAAAATGTTTTGGAAAGGGACGCATTTAAAAATATTTGGTGATGTCAAAAAAGTATTAGAGTAATGTCCAAATAAACCCTTGCATAAATTAATGTAAATAAGATATTAATATGTTAGTTATGTTTAACCCCACTGAAAATGTTTGGATATGTGTACACTAAAAAATAATTTGATAGGTGCATTTAAAAATATCATAATAAAAAATGTCATAATAGAGATATAAACATAAATATATTGATCTACTCTATATTACATGGGATAACAAATATAGTGAAAATCAGAATATTGATACATGTGATAGGTTGAATAATGGCCCCACAAAAATGTCCATGTCCCAATCTCCGAAATTTCTGAATATGATACCTTATATGAAAAAAGGGACTTTGTGGATGTGATTAAATGAAGGATTTTAAAATTAAGAGATTGATTATCTTGTATTATTAGTATGGGCCCAATATAATTATAAAGATTCTTATAAAGAGGAAGCAGTAGAGTTAGAGCTAGAGAAGAATTTACTATAAAACTAGAGTATAGAGTGTTATGCTTAGCAGACGGCAGGGTCTGACCAGGCAATGCTAGCAGTGCCAAGCAACTGCAAAAGGCAAGGAAATAAATTTTCTTCTGAAGACTTCGGAAGAAATGCAGCCTGCCAACACCTTGATTTTAGATTTTAAGATGAGTTGAAATGTGTATAACTGTCTGAGAAAATGGAATCAAGAATATATGCCTATATTCTGGCCAAATTACCTTTATTATAATACATTCTAAGGAAATATCAAAAGATATTGGTATGGTCTTTGAACTTGGTTTCACCAAATAGAGTTCTAATAATTAGAATGGCCTCAGAATATTTTGTTATGTATACATGTACTTTTTAAAATATGTAGCCTTCCCCTAAATTTTACCTAGATTATTTTTGAATTCTATTTTTCATAATAAGGAAAAGATTTATATTACTGATGTCACTTTTAAAGTTATCAAATATAGAAAATGATATTAAAGATAAATACAATGTAGTATTTTTAATAAACAGAGTAGAATTTATTTCAGTCCTAAAATGTACCTAATATATTTTTTGTTGTTTCGTTCTAGGTTAGATACTTAATAATATATATGTGATGCTTTGAAATTAGTGGGTAAAAATTATATATAACATTATACTGCGTTTTTCTTTGGATTAATTTTACTGAACATTTCATTAAATATAAAAGCAGCAGGTGAGATATATTTTGATTCAGATATATCTTAGTTTTAAATCCAACTCCACTACTAATAAGGTAGGAGTATTTAAAATATAGAGGTACTAAATATATTTACATATGTATTTATACAAAATATATTTACATATGTATTTATACTTTATGTAAATTTATGAATTTAGTTATTATTTTTTACTTTCACAAAAATTAAGATAAAGTCTACTTCAGGTATATGTAATAGTAGTGGTAGGAAGTAATAATAAACTGATGACAAATTAATTAAAAAAATGATGAAGAGTTCAATTGAAACAAGAACTTAACAGAGCAATCTAGGGCTAGCTAAGATGTTTCTCAACTCGGGTATGTAAAACATTCTGACTTTAGCTTTCATTAATTAACTAGATAGACTCAGCATAAAAAGATGCAATTAAATAATGTTTCCTGTATTTTTGAATGATTGTTTTGGATAAGAAAGTGCTCTCACTTACTTCATTGCTATATCTCTGGTGATTTTCTTCAATTGTAAACATGATGTTATAACAATCAATTATATGTAGCCATATTTTTGAAAAGTGCATTATATTTATTGCAATGCTAAGTAACTTTCACCTGCCCCAATTCTTTGCATTCCCCAAAATTTATTTTTCTTATTTCATTCTTATTTATAAATAGAATCAAACTTGTAATATAATGTCATGAAGATTCTTTTTAGTTTATTTCCTTTGGACTTTAAATAAAAACTCACATACAAGTAAAATGGCATTGTCAGTTTTAGTGATAGATTTTGAAAATCCTAGATTCCATTATGTTTTTAATGATGATATTCTATCTTCACTAGTTGTCAAAATAATCTTGTAGCAGTTTCCTGTTTCATTGACTTCTTGATTGATTGGATCATGTTTTTATTGGGCACCCACCATGTGCTTGCTTCTTTCTAGTTAGAGGATACAGAGACAAATGAGGCTACTCACTGTACTCATGAGTTATAGTCTGGGAGGCAGGTAAATATATTCTCAGAGAAATGGTCTAACTTTCTGTATCTGTTGTATCTAATATTTTCTCAAGAAATTTATTTTTAATATTTCTAGTTTATGAGCACTTTCCAGGACGTGTTGAGTTGTTGATTTTAACAGCCCAAATCAGTAGTCCCTGATGCATATTAGTTTTTCAGAAGGAAGGAGAGAGAAGGGAGAGAAGGATTTCTGATACCACTTCTTTTTTTCCTCCCAAGGCCTTTTAAAAGACCACTTAATAGAGTTTTAGAACTGGCTTGGGATTTGGGGAAAAGGATGCTCTGGGAAAAATAAAGGAGATTTTCACTTGAGTTTTTTATATTTAGGCCGTGTCATTCCACAGCCAAATGTCCACAGACATTTTTTATTATTCTAACTACTTTCAAGTTACTATTTATTAACTATAAAGTGTCAATGTCGGTGAAACATGTTTTTAAGTGTATATAAATGAGAGGGTATTCACAGCTATCTGTTTGATGGTATTAATATTTGCTTCAATGAGTTTAAGTATGCATACATGAGTGACAAAAAAGACTGAATGGCATCTAGCAAGCAAGGAATTACTAAAAGTTCACAGTTCATCTTATCTATGATGCAGTACATGGAGGACAGTCATTACCTGTGTACTGTTAATGGATGTGATTTATTTTGAAACTTTATTTCCAGAAGACAATTTTTAGATTTCATCATTACAGAAGCATAGGAGGGCTGTCTGGAAAGTATCCAGATATGTAATATGAAAAATAAAGGCATTTATGGCTGGATTTTTTTTCTGGATAGCCCTCGTATATATAGGCACTCTCACATATATGAACACTATGCTTTCGGTGTGTTATGTTAGATAAAATGGCAGTGAACCCTTGCTTTAAGAAACACAACTCAGAGTAGAACATCAGAGAATGCATGCAGCATAGATGGTAATAAAGAGTTGCTTAATTTTTATTAGATATTGTTGTATACATTTTGTTATCTGTAATCAACTTCGGAAAACACCAAAGACATGAACAAATTTAAGTGGTTAGGCTTTGTAGATGAAGTTAAATAATTTGAGTAATCTATAACATAATCTGATGAGCAAGTAAATAGTAAAGAATAAAGAGCATTTATTTGAGCAAAGGATTGCAATCCAATAGATGCACATTCAGGTTGCCACTAGAACTGTGCTCTGGAGAGAACAAGAAAAGGCTGGGTTTAGAAAATCAAAAACCACAAGATGTAATTCTTTCATGCAAATTAAGGGTTGCTGGCTAGATTAGCAAACATTTGTTAGTTCCACTATGCAAATGAGCTAGGCAGACACTACAAGGAGGAAGTATAGTTCATATATGTCTACGTTGCAGTGGTTCCAGGTTGTTTATGGCTCCAGGATGTTTTGAGCTGAGTTTAGCAACTAAATAGCAGCTCTGAGAACTGAGGCACAAGATGTGCACAGGCTGCATAAGCCCCACTTCCTTAATAGCCTCCAGACTCTATTTTAAGTGACTCTTTTAGCAAGGCTTATTTAATTTTATTTTCTCCATTATCAGTACTAAGTGTAACATCTCCACTATGAGTGATTCTTTTATTATTCTATGGCATAATCCTTAAAAATACAAACACTAAAGACTGCTTAGGTCTGCCAATTCCTGGAGGGCTGATGGGACAAATTATTTAACTTCTCTCTGTGCTTCAGAAAGGGATGGTAATAGTCCCTATTCCTAGGAATGTTAGAAGAATTGAATGAGTCAATGTTTATACAGTATTTTAACTATAGAGAGTCCACCCCTCATGTTTAGTATAAATGCAATGTATCATCATGGTAAGGAAATTATAATATGCCCTTTACCACCTATATATCTATAAGTGTTTTTATTGTTTAGCCAACATTTATTAAATATTATCAAAATAAAATTTGGACTTCTTTCTATAGTAACTAAAATTTTACAAACTGCATTATCTTGGGCATTTTACAGCCAAAATTTTGTACTTTTATTTATTTATTTATTTAAATATGGACACAAACTACTGCTCTAGTGGAACAAAAAATATGTACCTTATGCTATTTGAACATCTGATGACAAATATATAGTGTTATATTGTGTTGGCTTTAGAAAATTCTCTTTGTGATCACTCTAAGTAGAAAAATGGCCTTTTTTCGCAACTTGAGTATTGGCTGAGATTTCCCACAACATGAAGAGTATGTGGTTCGATTCAGTAAAATTAGTTTATGGTAAGAGCTGAGGAATTAAATATCTAATAACGTTACTAATTTGGAGCAAAATACCATATTTGGCTTACTCTCAGACTTTAAAATGTTGAGTGGCTGTAATTGTTAACCTTGTATTATCTCTAGTTATAGGCTGTCATGTTGCTGCAAGGAATTATACTATTTAAAGATACCATGATTGGGATGTTTATGAGGTTAGCTGATAAACATTACTCAGGTCTTCCTTGTTATTGTGTAGCCGTAAAGTTTATTTTTCTATTTCTATTGGCAAACCTTTACTTTTTAAAGGAATCTTAGCAGATGGCCTCAAGGAGAATATATTTAGGGAAAGAAGATATGATGACCTTGAACTTTAATTGTATAATAGAAATATAATCTGGTTCTTTAAATAATCAATAGATATAGATAATTTAATCTCATGATTCCTGTTGAATTAAATAGTAATTCCTGTTGCTAATGTAGCTCTGTGAAATTAAGACCAATAGGAATTGAGAAAGAAAAAAAATGGGTTATTTATATTCATAATGTGTTTATTTTGCTTTCTAAAATGCTAGAACAGAATAATTTAGATTGTGCAAATCTTGAAGTAATTAAGAATTGAATTAAAGTTTTCATTATATGGCTTTGTTACTGTTATTTGTGTATTTTGTGGTTAACAAGACCTCATGTAGCGTGTATTTATAAGAGGAGATACATTTTTCTTATAGAAAAAGAATATAAGTTTTGAGAGTGTGTTTGTTGCCCTAACTACTACTTATTAACCTGTAAAACTAATTGTCATATTGTATAATTGAGCTATAATATTGATAACTATATTGAAAATTACGTATGGGACTATATTCCCTAGAATATAATGTAAATGAAGAAACTGTGCTAATTATAGTTTTCTAACTGTGCCAAGTTATTAATATTTGCTACATATTACTTTATTTCAAAAAGATACTATAAAATTGTTTAAAATCTGCTTCTCATAGAACAGATACTGTGGTTATTAAAATTAAATAATCATTGACACTAACACCACTTTATGTACTAAAAATTCTATTAAAGGACAATAAGAAGAAAGAAATGAAAAAAAATTATATGATAATTTATTTGGTGTGGGATAAATTTTGTTATTCAGAAAGTGGTGCTGTCATTTTACACATTATTACATTTAATATTTATTTTTGTAATTTGTATAATTGTTTTGGAAACTGGTGATTATAAATACCTGTGAATAGGTCTCTATTTTTATGATTGCCATTTTCTTTTCTAATTAACATTATTGAGCATATGACTTCAAAATGAAATTTGAAGCATATGGTTTAATGCTTTTAAGTCTAATCACGTAAAAGATTTATTTGCACTTAGTTGCTTTTATTTCTTACAGAAAATTTTGTTTAATATGGTTTTTCAAGACTTTGGAAAAAACAAACTATACCTTCAGTTCATTATTCAGTTCATAAGTGATCCTTTTTATTATAAGGAATATTATCTCTCTAGATCTGCTGATATTTAAAGCCAGGTTTTTGTAGAATGGTCTTCCATATATTTTAAAGTGGTGAAAGGATAGTTTATTAGTAGTGAAGGATACACTCTAAAGAAGTAGGAATGGACTGAGAGAGAAAGAGAGAGAGTGAGAGATGCTCAAGGACCTCAAATTGCTAAGTGCAAAGTATACTCCTGAAAGACAGTAGTGAGCTCAAGTGGGAAAATTATTCAAGATCCCTGATTAAGGAGGTTTTGATAAGTTTTATTCTCTTTTGTTGTAAGTGATTATGCCTATCTGGGTGTGGTACCTGTTTTATTAGCATTTTGATTGACAGAGGGCCTATTATGCACAGGAGAATGGGCCCTTCTTGGCTTGATGTCCAGGTCCTTGCTGTCTTGAACAAAGAATTGAGCGAGACACGAAAATAAAGTGGTGAAAGTATAGTTTATTAGTAGTGAAGAGTACACTCCAAAGAAGTAGGAGTGGGCCCGAATGAGAGTGGCTCAAGGGCCTCAAACGGCAAGGGGAAAGCACACTCCTAAGAGGTAGCAGTGGGCTCAAGCAGGAAAATTGCTCAAGAGCCTGGAATGGTCTTTTTAAAACTTCACTGAGATCATATATCAAAAGATCTGGTTGCAGATTGTCAAGATGGAGTGATTGTAGGTTTTGTCTGAATGAGCAGATCGAATTTTTATTTGACAAATACTTAAAATGCCTTCTTTCTTTATAAAAGATCATGGATACCAGGTATGTTGAAAATGTACTGCAGTTATTTTTCTTGGTTCAGTGGTATCAAATTACAACATAGTAATAAATATTTACTAAATCTATAATGAAGACCTCTATATTATTTATACACTGCATATAATATAAAATATATGATATTCTATTTAGCGACTGTGTATAATTTTAAAATAATTGCCTCACTTTTGAATTTTAACAGTTTCAGATATGTTTATAATTTAATTCAGCAACTGCATTTCTCATTTATTTTATGAAACCTGGTTATTCGTTTTCTTACCTTCAAATGATAGATATATACTCTAACCAAACATAGCAAAGTATGTTTCATTAAACCAGCTCTAAAACGTGTGTATGATACAGTCTGTTTATATTTCTATCTCTATATTTATCTATATCTATTTCATCTAGATCTATATATGACGATGTATTTATAGCTGTACTTTGTTAAACTAAATAGATACACACATATATACATGCACATAAGCACACAGAATTCTGTCCATACTGTGACAAAATATAGAAGACATTTGCTGACAAATTACTCTCCAGAGAGCATATTTTTAAATAATACCAATAATAGCTGAAACTGAAATCATTTTCTTTCTTTGTAGGCATTGTTCTCAACACTATTTAAAAATTAATTTACATGGAGTTCCCTGGTCGTGTAGTGGCTTAAGGCTTCAGCGCTGGTGCAGTCAGCGTTGTGGCCTGGGTTCGATTCCCAGCCAGGGAACTACCCACATACAAAAAAAAAAAAAATTAATTTACATACTCTGAAGTGTCAGGTTGACTGATTGTATTTTGGTATTTTGGGGAGAACTCTAAGTCTGTTTCTGGTTTATCTACCTAATTATGAGAGCAGAAATGGCAAAGAGTGACCAACTATGGGGATATTAATGTCCCGAGATGGTACCAATTCAAGATTAAACTCAAATAGAAATTTTTAAATACTTCATTTTATTTAACTTAAGGATGAATTGAGTTTAACAGATAGCTATTTTATATACTGACATTCCTAATTTTTCCTTTTTTAGTTCTTTCTGCCTCAATTAATTCCATTTCAGTCAACACTTTTTATTTGAAACAGAGCTAGGATATTCTGAAAAAAACATACAACTAAGGAACTGTCCTTGTCCTCATGAGGCATACCACCATTTAAATAAAATATGAGATCACTATTTTTTGCATTTTATCTTGGGTTAGACATTTTTCAAAAGATGAGTCTAAATTATATAAAGAAATAAAGTTGTTGCAAGGTAAAATCAAAATGTATTTAGATAATTCTGTCTTTAAAAATAAGGAAATTTTGCTAATAGTGCTACCAAAAGATTTTGTGGGCCACACCAAATAAGCTTAAAATGTGCACATTGAGAAAACTCACATAAACATATTTTTTCCAAGTACTTGCTCATGATATAAGAATAGAAGACGATATCATGTTAATTTGTCCATGAGTAGCTTAGATATCTAAGCTGCCTAATTTTAGTGACACCTTTGTTTTATTTTTCTTTCATGTTATTTCTCATGCTATATTCTCATTTATTTAACCATTTAATGTTTATTTTATCAAAATTGATTTTAAGTTATGAATCTATTATAAATTTCTATACATTTGCAAATTTGATTTATGCTATCAAAGTATAGTACAATACAAAAAATATCAAGTGTACTGGGAAAAATTATAGTTATTAATTCTTATAATATTTATATCAGTCTACATAAGCAATAAGAAGTAATGATCCATATAGAATTTTTTTTTTGTTTAAACATGTCTTTATTATTAATCATTTTAGAATTTTTATTTAAAGCCACCAAGTTTAAACAATAGATAGCCTATAAAAATAAATTTAAACTTATTTTCCCAAAATTGAAACTTCCAATATTGTTTTATTACATTTTCTAACTAATTCACATTTTGATAAGTAGTCTTGGGAAGGCATTGGGTGAATATATTTTTAATTCTGGTTTTTAGATATGGTTTTTTTTAGAAGAAATCCTTAAAGGCATGTAAAATTTAAAACAGAGAGTCCAAATACTAGAACTATCATATTGTCTTCAGTAAGGGTAGAAGCAGTTATAAGAAATTGTCATTTCAAACACACATGCACACATACACAAATATACTTTAGCATCTTTATTGGTGTACAACTGATATACCATAAACTGTAGTAAAGTGTAAATTTGATAAATTTTAGCACACTGTGAAAATCAGCACAAACAAGATAGTGATCACATCCATTTCTTCAATAGTTTTCTCATGCCCCTTGTTAATCCAGACAAAAAAGAATACATATTATATACCTTTATTTATATAAAACTTTAGAAAATGTGAACAGATCTATTGTAATATAAAGCAGATAATTGTTCATTCACCTCTTCATTTACCAATGATTTTTTTTTTTAATGTGTCTAGTAGTATCCAAAAATTATTCTAAGGACTCAGTAGAAAATAATAAAAAAGATACAAGAGTTTTCTAATTTTACAGAAATTATAATCTGATTGGACTGAACCAGATTATGTATGAATGAACAAACACATCATTTTACAAAAGAAAAAAACAAAACAAAACCAAAAAATGCTAAAGAACCAAAAAATACCAAACATACAAAGAAAAAAATGTCCCCAAAAGAAAGACGAATATAGTAACAGTGGTCAGGATAGCAGGTAATAGTAGTGAAGCAAAGGTTTGAAATAGCAGTAGTTCACAAAACATCAATACTGACCCTGCTTATAGCCTCAGACTTCTATGTTTATACAATTTTTTTTAAAAGGAGAAATAATCCCAATATGGTTTGCTTTAAGTATTTCCCAAAATTTGCTAATACAATGACTCAACTGGAGTCTTTATTAAAAACAGAATCCTTGGCCCCAGTCTGACCTTCTGAGTCAGAAATATCTGGCCTATTGATCTGTATTTTCAGGAAAACATGGTCCTGATCCACCTGGATAACAAGAAGCATCTAAATACTTTGTGCATGACAGAGATGTGTAGTGGCTTCCAGCTGGCAGATGTTGATTGTCCTCTGGCCAAATTTTGACCTATGGAATCAAATATAAGATTCCTGTATTTTTATAACATGTGTAAATAAACTAATTCATTATTTACAAGGAGAGACTTTTGTATGGAAGTAAAAGAAGTACTATCTGAAAAAGATTTAACATATTAATGGATTGTCACTGAAAGAATTTCAGTATTGTCTTACTTTTCTTAAATCTTTAAGACAGAAAATACAGGTAGAGAAATTAAATGCATGGGGATATTTTATTTGTTTTTTAAACAACTAACTAATACTTGATCTTATCTATAATTTATTTTTGTCTACATAAATGCATTTTTTACAGAGACTGATGAATGGTATTGCCTTATTATATTTAACACAGTTAAGTTCCATGTTTTCATTTTGTTCACTCTCTTTTAAATAATAAAGCAGACATCATTTTATACTGGTAACTATTGCTCATTTAATTAACACTTAAAACGTTCAACACTTTTAGTTTATAGAGATCTATAATACTAAAGGAAGTCTACCTATAATTATTTATTAGTAGAGTTGTGAAATCCACTAGATGTAGAAAATAAGAAAATCTTATCTGAATATGTACTTTGTCTTTTTTATCTCACCTTGCATTTAGAACAGTGACATCGTTTCAGAGAAGAGGCTAGAAATAATTTTGATTGATGTAGATTTAAAGGATTAAGGAGTTAGGAAGAATCCATTAATCAAGTCATCTTAAACATGGTCTGATATTTTATATCTGATATTAAAACAGCATTTATTTGGAACCCACCCTATACATGATAATGTACATACAGAATCAGATTTCAACCATACAAAAAAGATGTTTATATTATTGTTCCTATTTTAAAAATAAAAAAATACATTAAATAGAAGTTTAGATAGCTAAACAGTATAACACAAGTACAAAACGGCTGGCTGCCAAAGGCAACCAATTCTATCTGACTTTCAGAGCTGTTTGTGCCATGGTACTGTTTCTCATCTAGGGACAATGTGCCTTAACTTAGGTTGCTATATACTAAAACTTAGGATGATGAAAAGAGAACTGACTCTGGGTGATGAACACATAACACAACACATAGATAATGTATTGTAGAATTGTACACCTGGAACCTACGTAATTTTTATTAACCAATGTCATCCCGATAAATTTAAAAATAATAAAAATTTTAGGGTGACACACTCTTTTACATGATGGATGATAGGTTTTTAATATCATTGCTTATGCCATTGCAATGCTAGAGATTTCTACATTATTATATCGTTGTCGATAAGCCGAAGAGACACAGGTTAGCAATTTTCTATCACTAGACAGATGTACTGACATTGATCAATTAAGTAAATGTATGGTGGACAGTGAGAGCCACTGTTGCGGAGGAAGGTTACAGATAAGTAACGAGGTTAGAATGATTCATGTGATAACTAATTAGAGGTGGTGACATTAGTATATACTCATGTTTAGCTTAATATACACATATATTTATATATTTATAGTTATACATAGAAACATTTGTAGATATACATGGGTTAATATAAACACATTTTTTTCCTAGTTCTATCAGCTGAGATGGCCTAAAAGCAATGACGCCTCTGTAGCAAGGAGCACACCTATCATCCAGATCTTGGTTTCTAGCAGTATTCCCCAATGAAGGAAACCAGTGCTCCTAGGAAAAATGATGGGCTTTAGGACTGGGGCAGTAAATAAGCAAAATGAGCCTGGAGCCTCTGGTCTTATAGTGCCAGAAAGTAAGAAAGTGATACAGAAAACAAACAGACAAACTCACAGTGATGGGGATATGTCAAAGAGACATAGGAACTAACAGAGCAATCAATGACCAAGCTTTAATAATTTGGGTAATAAAATAAATTACTACAAAAAAATTTTAAAAATAAACAAATTACTAGATTGGAAATCAATGTATAAAAATGTCCATGTGTCAATACTGAAGGAAGGAAGGAAGGAAGGAAAGAAAGAAGGAAGAGAGAAAGAAAGAGAGAGGAAAAGGAAGAGAGAGAGAGAGAGAGAGAGAAAATCTATGAAAACAATCCCAAATAATTTATGTGTATACTCCAGCCACAAGGAGGTAGAGTTTAACTCTCTGTTCTTTTAGGTGGGCTACACATAGTGTTTCCTTCCAAGAGTACAGTATGGAAAACTGGAAAAAAATAACTTTACAGTGGAGAAAGCTGATCAACCCAACCTCAGTCAGTGGGTCAAGGTTAGCATCACAGTAATGATAAGTTATGTTAATAGTATATACCCTTGATATGATGTAATGGAAATGGCACTTCACCTCTGTAATCTTCTTCCAGAAACTTGTAATGCTAGTGTAATCTCGAAGAGAAACATCACATCAATCCTGATGACAAGGGAGTCTATAAAATATCTGACCAGTATGCCTCAAAATTGTCTAAGAAATCAAATCAAGCAAAGTTTGAGAAACTATTACAGCTAAAAGGAGCTTAAGGAAACAGGATGACTAAATGTAATATGGTATGCTGGTTGGAGCCCTGGGGCAGAAAAAGTGTAATAAGTAAAAACTAAGGATATCTAAATGAAGTATGGACTTTAGTTATTAATAATGTGTCAATATTCATTCATTTATTTGTGAGAGATGCAACTTCCCTATCTTATGATGTGCCTAATTGGGGACACTAGCTGTGTATGGCATATGGGAACTGTCTTTATAATTTTTCTGTAAGTATAAAACTGTTTTAAATTTAAATATTTTTTTAAAATTCAAACCGACAAAAATTAGTCCACAATGAGAACTGTTACTAGCCTAAAGTATCAGTATTTCACTTATTATACTAGTACTTAAAGGTCAGCTCCAATATAAAAGCTACAGTACAGAAGCAATTTAGAATCTTTCCACATACTCAAAAGGAAAAACTCAGAATTAATTTGTTTTATTCACAACTTGATTTCTTCAGTATTTTTTAACACTAGGAGTATAATAGTTTTATGATTTAACATTATGCAGCAAAATTTTAGAATGATGCTTTAAGACATCATTCATATTTTGTTCCAGGCTTACTTAATAAAAGCTCGAGTGGGTAAAGAATAAGAAAAAGGCATCAGTGAGGGAGGGGAAGAATGTTAGTTAAATATGCCCTTGATGCTGACAAATTTGTCTACAGCTATTTTAATGTGCATACTGTAAAATACTTCACAACAATGGGGGAGAGCTGCCATTCACAATTTGTGTGTGTTATCATCACGTCCCTAGGAGCTGTTAGTGTCTGCACTTCGATCACCTTTACCCAGAGGATACCAAGATGGTCTTGTCACAGAAAACAGTATTTCTAACCATTCTGAGATAAGAATTGGTTTTCTCCCTTCATTCTTAACCATTTTTAAAGAGCACTCCATATTTAGCCTAGAGAAAATCAAGTGTGGATAACAATAACATTATTAAACCAAGCAGTCTTAGAAAGATACATAATTTTTGTTTAACTTTGATAGATGTAAATTAATAACAAAATATTTTACTTCAGCTTGGTTAGATGTGTGCTGGTTTTTATTTTATAGCTTTACTTTGAAATGGTTGATTATTTTATTAAAGAATTATGTTTTAAAATAAAGCACAAATCCTCAACTTATAAGATCCTAGTATATACAGCTAAGATGAAAAAAAACTCAGGTTTGCATGGTATATGATGATGTATCTCTTTCCTCTTCATTCATTCATTCATTCATGGGTGAGTTCATTCAACAAATATTTATTAAATTTTTATATGCAAGATAATTTTGTGATGTCTAAATATAGCAATGAACAAACTAAATTAATGCTTACCTTCACAGGGCATACATGTTAATGCAATTTATGAATTGGAAGGTGGAAATGCTATTAATTATTAGGTGAAAATTGCAAGAAATACATCTGTCAAAAAGAGATTATTTACAATGTAGTAAAGTGAATGAAGAACTTTGAAGAATGTCTTTGTCTGCATCTTTACCAACATAATGTAATATATATATGGTGGTAATGGAAGATTTAGTGTAATTCATGATTCAGAATAATTCCTAAAGCTATTCACTACAGAAGAAAGTATATTTTTAAAAATCCACTGTTTTCCTTCAGCCTCCTGTGTTACTATTTCTACTTCAGTAAATTTGTTACTCTGTTACTAACACTTGGATGAACTAGGAGGTCCAGAGCCTACATTTCTTGTTTCCATGTCTTCTTGCATGCTTTGTCCACAGTGCAGAATATGGAAAATCAATACTGACTTTGAACCTGTGCTCAAATGTGACTATGAGAACTACCAGTCTATTACAATTTCCATGAAAGTAAACAAACTGTAATTTCTAAACTTCTTTTATACAAATTTGGTTTTATATGCACACTATGTGTTTTGTAGTATTCCCAAAAAAGTGGAATTGAACATATTTATGAAAACAAGATAAGGCAGAAAATATGGACTCTCTAAACCTAATTATCACAAAGCTCTGTGATTAAAAAAATAAAGGTACATATTAAAATATCAAAGTTATCACCCTAATAGGGGTATAGAAACACAAAACAATTAATTTTGCTTTCTTCCAGATTATATCAATCTCTATTTATTTTAATTTTATTAAAGGACATAGATCACCTTGGAGCTTCATAGTTGAATTTTTGACATAATAAAATAATTTCAAAAATAAGTTTTTGTATATTATTTTGATTTTTTTTAAACTACCAACCACTCATTCCATATATACTTATTGGACACTCCTTTGTTCCAGACACTGTTCTTACCCTAGGGATTCAACAATATTCCTGCCTTCATAAAAATTATAATCTACTTGAGAGGACTGAAAAAAAGTCAAATCTATAATTAAGGTATGCATATCAGATGGTGTAAGTACAGAAGTTAAGGAGAAAAATGGAACACTAAAGGAGCAGAGTAGATGGGAATGAGATGAGAGTTAGTTGCTTAAGTAGCGGAATAGACAGTAAAAATCTCAGTGGAGAGGAGAAAGCTCTGGAGAAGAGCCTCGGAATGATGGAATGCCAAGTGCCATGGTCCTTAGTCAGGAATGTTTCTGAAATATCTAAGTACAGAAAGTCTGGGCGAGCTGCTGAAGAGTAGCAGGAGAAAAGGTGACTTGAGAAAAGATTCAGAGAACCAGAAGGTGTGGTTCCTTGTTTGCAATTCTGGTTTTGTGCTTTACTCTTGAGTGAGATAATTATACATATATGGAAAGTTTGTATATCCATATCCATATCCATGAGGGCTTTCCAGAAGTATCCAGCCATGTAATATGAAAGATAGAGGCATTTATGATTGGACTTTTTCTGGACAACTTTTGTTTACACACACACACACAGACATACACACACACACACATAAAGGATTCATTAGTTCATGATGGTCTTTCCTATGTCTTTTATATAAGCTAAAAACTGCAAAAATAAAGGTAATTTACATCAGAAAATATTAGTCAATACCTCTGTATGGTGTCATATCCAGAGTCCACATAAGTCTCAGCATACTGATAAAAATGCATATTGAATCTACTATCCAAATGTTTGGAAATTCAAAATAACCAGACATATCTGAAATATATATTTTATATATATATTATATATATATAATTTTTATCAAAAAATTAGTCATTCCATAGACATTGACAAATAATAATGAACACCATAAGTGACTGTGACTTCTAGTGAAATATCTGGGGGAAATGGAAATGAAAGAAAATGTTTCTATTATTTGCTATTGTTTCAAGATATATCACATATTTAATGAGATATTTTGAAGAGTAACACACTATATTTAATATATGAATGTAACCATTTATGAGTTCAAAAATAATAAACCATAAAAAAGAACTTTAACATTGTAAAAAGGTGGTAATATAGATAATCATGTATGTATTAGTATAATGGGATATACAGAATCCACATATTTTAGAAACAGAAGATATATAAGGTCATCAAGAATACCTTTATTCTTTAGAAACAGGTAAAATGTTTATGTTTCTAAACTTTATGGAAAAGATATGGACTTACGATTCTATGTAACTACAGTTATATTTTAGAAAATTCTCAGGATATGTAGCTGATTTATATTTTTAAAACACTTCACAATCTGTAAAAAATTGTATTACATAGACAAAGAAAAATTGTTTTTAGTTTAAAAAAATTTAATTGTTTGAAATTTTTATTATGTTACATTCCAAAAATACCAATATACATGGTGTACAGTTGTAATTTCAGGGCTCTGTTAATCATGCTACTCTTTATTTATACTATTTTGCAGCACCCTCTCAAGTCACCAATGTGAAAAAGGGGAAGATTGCAAAAAACAGCATTTCTTTGTCTTGGCAAGAGCCAGATCGCCCCAACGGAATCATCCTGGAGTATGAAATAAAATATTTTGAAAAGGTAGGACTAACAATAAAGAATATTTTTTCTTCCTTTATTTTTTTCATTTTAGCAGCTGCAATGATCCACTTTGTAGAAAAGCATGCTGCAACGTTAGGTGTAAATCAATGACAATTGATTCTGCAGTCATGATTATGGAGGCTAGAAGTGAACAGGGAGCACTCTAGTTGTGTTCTTCTGTTGCCAAGTAGTTTATATCGCCGGAACACTGCCATATAGTCTAACATCAGCTTAACTAGGTTTCACAGAAGTAAAGATGAAGTCATAGGACATTTTTAAAGTGTCACAAACACTGAAATTGTTAATATTCAGTAGCAACTGAGGTGTATCACAAGGGAAACATGCTTATGGCCAGTAACCCTGCATAATAACTATACTGTTAAGGAAGTATGAACAGATAAGATGTGTATATAACATATACTTTTTAAAGATCCATAACAAAATCTAACACAGTAGCATAACAACATAACATTTATTTTAAATTTTGAGGGCCCCGAATCTGAAATGCATGCTTCGCATTCCCTGTATTTTTTTAATTTTCTCTTCTTACTTGAATTAGCTTTTAGGTTCACTCTTACATGTTTTTGCTATAACAGTTTTTTAGGTCTAAAAGCAATAATCATTCCTCTCCTCCTATTCTGAATCCATAACCAAGTGAACTATGGATAAAGGAATGGCACAGATGGAAAAACATGATTAACCTATAGTTTCTAGAGCTGGACTAGAATCTTTGGCTTAGATGTGCAGTCACAACGAGTCTTCCTACAACTCCTACCCTGTTTTATTTTGATTTGTATACACTCTGAATTTGAATGACACATCATTTAGAACAACCTGAGTTCTAATAGAAGACATAAAGATTGATGGGTACCCAAACCAACCTCTAAGAGGTGGGTCTGAAACCCTGATGCAGAGGTGTTATGACTTATGGAAGCAGAAGTAAAAAAGATTGCAGACACAATGCACAGAAACAGATCCCAGAAGGGAATGGCTCAGCCAAACTTACTCAACTGCTTCTCCCAAACTCATCCCTTCTCTCTTAGAGAAGAGTAAAGAAGGTTGGAGGAAGTTCAAAAACTTACTTTGCAATACTTAAGGAAATGTCCAAACTAAGATATTGGAAAGAAAGGGAGAATAAATGGTTCTCCTTATGTGAATGAAAAAAAATATTATGAAAAATGCTTATATCTTATTAATAAAAATTACTTAAAAATCCAACATTTTATATGGATAGAGAAAAAATATATGAATACATTAAAATAGTGAAATAATTTGTAGCATTATAGATAAATGTATTTTTTAAAACTTGCTTTTCATTCATTGATGATATAACACAGAACAAAACAGTAGAATGTATGGAGGAGAGAGTGAGGCTATCTATGCTTTTTATTTTTCCTAGGTCTTGGATGTCTGTAGAATGCTCTTACGTTGATTTTATAATCAGATGAATAAACAGGCAATTATTACCCTTGAAATAGTGATCTTTCTAGGAATGACTTGATGGTAGCATTATATATAATTATTGGATCACTAGTGAACATAAATGAAGATACTTATATTTCACAAAAAATATTTTATCAAATACATTATTTACCAAGAAAGCTCTAGGAGAATACCTATGAGACAAAGAAATTTTGGGATATGGTTTATAGTGCTTATTTTAAAATAAGTTCTGTAAATCAAGTAAAATGTTGTGTAATTAATATCCCTCACTGATTCCTTTTTCTCCAAACTAAAATACATATTCTAGAGGTCTACAATTTAAACCCATGTTATATCCAAACATAATTTGTTAAATTAAAGTCTACATCCTTTATTAAATATTTTGTAAATGTTATCATTGTATACTAATGAAGACTAGGTAAATATATATATAAATAAAATATATGAGGTCTGACAATTAAGTTCATGAACTTTTACTGTGTGCTTACATTGGCAGCACTGTACAAACAACTCAGTAAGGTGTCATACCTTGGTATATCTGTGTCTCACAGCTTTGTTCATGTTGATGTGTAGTGGTGTCTTGCTGAGTGGCGTTCATTATTGTTGTGTGTTTTTGTGTGCCATGCGAGAATGTCAGAGCTTGAATTAGAGCAACAAACAAACATTAAATTTTTTGTTAAACTCGGCAAGAGTGGAAGTGAAATCAGGGACATGTTAGTCCAAGTTTACGGGGATAACACCATGAAGAAAACAGCAGTGTACAAATGGATTAAATACTTTTCTGAGGGGAGAGAAAGTGTCACTGATGAAGAGAGATCAGGGCAGCTAGCAACCAGCAGAACTGAAGAAAACTTCGGAAATTCATCTAGTTATGCATCAAAATTGTTGGCTGACTGTGAGAAGCATAGCAGACCAAGTAAACATCAATAGAGAAACAGAAAATCTTAACTGAAAAATCTTGGTGTGAGGAAGGTGTGTGCAAAGTGATTCCTAAGGTTCTCAGCGATGAACAAAAGCAAACAAGAATTGAAGTTTGCCAAGATTTTTTGGAGAGGCAAGACAGTGTTCTGAGCTTTATTTCACTGGTGATGAATCATGAGTGTACCAATACAACTCTGAAACAAAGTGTCAAAGTCAGTCAATTCTACAGGAGCAAAACAATTTCGTCAGTCCAAATCAAGAGTCAAAATGATGTTGTTAACCTTTATTGATATCAGAGAGATTGTTTATTATGAATGTGTGCCAACTAGACAGTCAACCAAGTTTACTATTTAGAAGTACTGAAAAGGTTGTGTAAAAAAGTTCGACAAAAACGATGGAACTTTTTGTCAACAACTCGTGGCTATTGCATCACAGCAATGCACCAGCTTACAGGGCACTGTCTGTGAGGGAGTTTTTAGCCAGTAAACAAATAACTGTATTGGAACATCCTCCCCACTCACCTGATCTGATTCCCAATGACATTTGTCTTTACCCTAAGATAAAGAAAATATTGAAAAGAAAATATTTTGATGACATTCAGGACATCAAGGGTAATTCAATGAAGCTCTGATGGTCATTCCAGAAAAAGCTACAAACTTGCTTTGAAGGGTGGACAAGACGCTGACGTCGATACATAGCTTCCCCAGGGGAGTATTTCAAAGGTGACTGTAGTGATATTCAGCAATGAAGTATGTAGCACTTTTTCTATGATGAGTTTGAGAACTTACTTGTCAGACTTCATATATATATATGTATAGCTATCTATCTATATCTATCTATCTATCTATATCTATGGGTATGTGTGTGTGTGTGTGTGTGTATGTGTATACACATAAATATATACACAAATTCATATAAACAGCTACTAATTCTTTTGTACACATTCTAAGTCTCCAAATTTTTATTATACTTAAAGTTGATTTTAAAAGAAATTGAAATGCATAATGGCATTTAAAAGTAACTATATACCAAAAATTATATATTTGAATATATCTATCTTAGATGGAATAAAGTTCAGCAACAAGAAGACTTAATGACTGTCAAGTACTTATTTTTATGTATAGTTTTTCTTCTCCTGAAACAACTAGCTGGACCAATGTCTGATTTCTTTCTTTGTCTTTAAGAAAATTACTTTTTTGTCCTCCTTATGAGTAACCTTTAATTGGTTTTACTATTACTTCCCAGCATGAGTGTCATATACATAATACTCAATAGAAGTAAGGATTTCTTTATTTATTTTTCTTTAAGCTGCTGTTAAAAAGTTACTCAATAATGGTACAGTGGAGATCTTTTCCATTGGTACTCTTTCTAATAAATTTTATTCATGTTATATAATTATTTTTCTAATTTGAATTTTTAATTATATTTATTTTAGTAAGATTTTGTATTATACTTAACATTTTGTATTTAATGCTGTATTAATGCATTTTATTATCGGCATAACTCAAAGTAAGAAAAGTGATTTTGGGGAAAAAAGATTTCTATACATATCCCCAATAAATGAATAATAAGTTGACTATTTACATGCTTTAAAAGCAGGAAAAAGTTTATATATTGAGGGGAAATTATTAACTTTTTTTTGGTAAGTTTGTTTTTATTTCTACAGTGAAGATATGAATTCCCAGCACTTTGGCCAAGAAAACTTATTGAGCATACAAATAAAACACACAGAAAGTTTTGTTTCTGTTATTAACAGTTTCAGAAGAAAAAAACAAGGACAATAAACTTTTATACCATGTATTGAGGTGGGGGTCCTGACAGGTTTCCAGAGCTCATTTAGATCCTTCAGAATGACACCACCATTTTATTTTATGGCTCTTGGCCAGACACAGGTGGCAGAGCTTTCCAGGGCTCATGCATATGCCAGCTGGCATTTCTGCCTGCAATTGCCCTGCTCTAATAGAGGTCACTGGGCCTCTCTGCTCCTGCATTGTGATGGGCACACTGCCATCTCTTAATTAAAGGCAGAGGTAAAGGAAAGCGGGCCCTTGGCAGGGTGTTTGCCAGCTGGCTCCTTCTATTGGGCCCTCCCCTCACTGCACGTGAACAGTGTTTGTTAAGCAGCTGGGAATGTAGCTCATTTGCTCAGTGTCGGGCACGAAAGCAGCAAAAGCCACTGCCCTGACCAAGGACTTGGCATTCCACTATCATGCGTTGTGAGTGTTGAAAATGTGTTTATGGGGTTTGTGATATGAAGAAAATCATCACATGACAGTGATTGAAAAGAGTGAAAGAGGCAAATTTTGGAAGATACATAGGTAATTCAAAATGTGTATTTATGGGTTTTGATCCAGTAGATATATGCTTTGCTAAATCTCTTCAACAATATAGTATTCATCTAACTCAGAGACAATGTACAATTAGAGATAAAATAAGGAACCACTAAAACATACAGAATGTTAATAGATAAAGGTAAGATTTTTCCCTCTTTTTTGGCAATAGTATTAATTCTATTTTTTTACAAAACACACTAATTGTGACTTCAATAATTAGGTGTTACAGCCATTTAATCTTTAAAAGACTTTTTTTTTCAATAGAAACATTTGTCATCATGCTATAGGTTCAAATAAAATTTACCTAACCCGATTATGTTGTGACAATTGTACAGGGAGTTATGTACGTTATTTCTCTTTTTCTATGTTCTCACAATGCTCTTGGTGATTAATTTTATTCCATTTTAAATGTCAAAAAACAAAATAAATAGAGCCTCTTTGAAATGGAGTTCACACTGCCATCCCAGAGTAACTACTTTGCAGGTCTTGTGTCTCAAACCTTTAGAATGCTAGAACAGGCAAAATAACCTTTGAACTGGCCTAAAGAAACATTGTATCCCAAAGAATCATTTGCAAAAAATAAGAGAGCAGGTATTATGACTACCAGACTGATAGGTGCCAGATTGAAAATTTTTTAAAAATTGTTTACAATTGAAATCATTATGTTAGTTATCTGCACCAATAGAATTGCCTTTTATCACTATAATTGTTCCTTTTTGCTTTCTCATAAATAGTCCCTGTTTCTTTCTCCTAATCAGAACACTATTTGGGCTTCTGCCTGAATCAGTGCTTTACCAAATAGCTATTCTTTGATCTCAAATAAATCCTCATTGCCTCTCACTTTGAAAGGCTCTTTTTGTTTTTACGTTAACATATCAAAGAAAACAACTAAAGATAAGTTGTGTACCTACATTTACCCACCTACTTAGAATTATATGGCTGAAATTCTAACATTGATACTCCTGTACTTTAAAAAAAAATCTTTACAGTATAAATGTTAATATTTACAGTATAAATATTAATATTTTATATAAAAATCATAACTATCAAATTTATCAGAATCTTTGGTTTTGTCAAGATATTGTTCACTAACTTAAATTCTCTTTACGTAAATTGCAAATAATATTTAAGCATTTCTTACTGAAAATTACTGCTTCAATCACAGCCAAACTGGCAAGTATAATACTATTGAGAAAAAATAAAGATCAATTTCCTGAATGGAATTAATCACAAAACCTATGTGGATTAGAAATTAGATAATACTTAGGTGTGGATATGCTTAATGCTGAGATAATTTTATATGTTTGAACAGATTAAATGAGGAATGGTAAAACTGCTATAAACTGACAGGTTATTAACAGTTTTCACATGCATTACCTGTTTCATTCTTATAGCATCTCTGTGAGGATATCCAGGCACTAATTCACTATTCCAATTTTACAGATAAGGATGCGGAGGATATTAGTAAAAACAGACTTGTTGTATTTTAGCACATGGTTTCAGTGTTCTCACTGAAGTGTATGGCATGCTGCCATTGATTGTAAACTTCAAGGGAAAAGGAGCATGGTTTGCATTTTAATAGCATTAGGAAGACTGAATAAGAACCATATTTCCTATTAGAGTGTTTGAGAAGTAAATGTTACATTCTTGTTTTTAATTTTTTTTCTTTTAGGAGAAAAAAATCTTTTACATGTCAATCCCATTAGATCTTTTTAAAAAATCAATATGTTTCTATTTGTAAAGACAAAGTTCCCTGAAATATTTAGAAAATGGTGGTTTACAGTCATCAATCAAGTTACTGTAAGTAAAGATGAATTCTTTACAAAAGAGGACAACCTCTAAACATTATCTATCTTTAATTTGTCCTTTAATAACTATCAGAAAGGCAATATGTATGGCAAGACCATAAGAAAATAAAACAAGTTTAGCCAGGAATTCACACTGGAAAATATGATAGGGGAAAATTTAAAGCAGAGACTTTGTCTTTTAAATCATTATAGGTCTAAGAGTTTATATTTATCATGGTTAACTTCAGAAATAGTGAGGAGTTATAGGTGGTTAGACTTTTGTTAGCTGTCAAAACAAGAAGGGTTCCTTTCTGTTTCAGTTTCCAAAATTATCTTTCTGGTTATTTTGTCCCACCCTGTCTCCATTCACTACTCATCCAGCCTTAACACAAATAATAAAACTAAATATACAGAAAAAATTTTAAGTGGAAAAATATAAAGTTTTTAAGAAGAAAAAAAACGCTTTATTTGTATTTTTTCTTTAATACTCTCTGTTTAGACTTAGTGAATTGAAATTAAAGTTCTCCAATGAAATACTCATTCCTTCTCTCAAGCCCTAAATGTAATTAGATATCATTGACCAAATATATAAATAGCTCTTCTAGGATGTGTAGGTGATTTTTTTCT
This sequence comes from Lyroderma lyra, assembly GCA_004026885.1. Classification (NCBI taxonomy): domain Eukaryota; kingdom Metazoa; phylum Chordata; class Mammalia; order Chiroptera; family Megadermatidae; genus Lyroderma; species Lyroderma lyra. The sequence continues at coordinate 170,026 of PVJL010000969.1, read as the reverse complement.
AAAATATTATATTTGTACTAATAGAAACTTTATGAATAGTTTCTGATTTCTTAACTGATCTGTGATTCTAAGTTTTGTTGTCATTAGTAATTCATATGTTAACTTCTTTTATTGCACATGTGGAATTTAAGGACCAGGAGACGAGCTATACAATTATCAAATCGAAAGAGACAACTATAACTGCAGAAGGCTTGAAACCAGCTTCAGTATATGTCTTCCAAATTCGAGCACGCACAGCAGCAGGCTATGGTGTCTTCAGTCGAAGATTTGAGTTTGAAACCATCCCAGTGTGTAAGTCATTTTAATTACTGTCAACTCATGTCTCTGTAATAGTTACCAAAAAAGAGTCAGTGGATCAATACTCTCCGTGGGCATTCTGTCAGTCTCCCGCTCCTTCCCTCTCTCCCCTGCATGACCCTTTCAGGTAGGAAGCCTTTGCAAGCTATTATGGTGGGTTAGGGGGTTAACACATCAGTCTCCGCTCCTCATTGCATTAAGTCTACTGAGAGATGAAACATCAAGAGATCCTTAAGAAATGGTTAAATGTTGCTTTTAAAGACTTTCTTTCCACTGCTGCCATACTTTATTGAATTATTGCCATTTACTTTTTACTTGTTTTATTGAACAATGCTGCCAGGCCTAGTCTTTCTATGCATTCAGTTTGGCAAGAAAATGGTGCTCTCAGGAACTGATCTGATTGTTTTTAAAAATCAAAATCTCTGGCATTATCTCTGAGTGGAGAATCTGAGAATATTTCTGGAAAACCCTTCATATACCATTTGTTTCCCATACAATTGCATGAAACTATTTTCTCTTTAATGTCAATCAAAATATTTAGGTTACTTACTTGTCCTGAAGCATGCGTTAAAAACAGGATTAGAAGAAAATAACTTGCATTGTCTACATATACATATATTTCCACACTTTTTAAAGTCAGATTATGTAAGAATTAATTATTTTAACACAAAGAAAATAAAGTGCATATATTCTCCCTTTGAAAAATCAACAAAATTAGAGCTTAGTTATCAGGTTTACTTAGTAATGATTAAAAGTTATTATAATTTTAATAAACCTATAAAATATAGCTTTTTGGAAAAAATACAGATATACTTCTGTTTAAAGCATGTTTAATTATGTTTAACTGAATTATCTAGAAAATAACTTTTATTACTTAAAAATAGTTTTCCAAGATATTTATTTATTTATTTATTTATTTATTTATTTATTTATTTATTTATATGTGGATAGTTCCCTGGCTGGGAATCGAACCCAAGCTGCAGCGTTGACAGCGCCAAAGCCCAGCCACATCACCAGGGAACTCCTAAGTGTTACTTAATTCTTAAACAGACTAGAGTGCCATTGTGAAAAATGGTAACTTATTTTCTATGCACAGAAAATTCTATATCTGAGGATTAATTAAAACTACTGAAATTTGAACAGTAAATGATAGAGTAAAGTTCTTCAATAGATTTGATGAGAATAGATTAATTAGTCACCAAATTTCCATAATATTGGCAATGGATTAATTAATTTAATCTCATACCTTGAACTCTAAACTGGATTTATGACAAAAAACTTGTTACATAATCTGACCATTCTAATAGGTCTTGTTTTTATTTTGGTACCATTAGTAATGTGCACATGTGGTTTACCAACTCTGAGAACAAAGCCATGACGTTGCATCTTGATGCATGGCTTTACGCAGGCTTGATGCATGGATTACAATGCAAACTAAAAACATCCCATGTCAAAAGATTACAAAACTCTATTACTTTTAGGATGTTGGCATGTTGACCAACTAGTTTTTCTTCAGACTTTTGAATATCGCTTTATTTTTTTTCATTAACGTGTATTTATGAGCATGCCAAAATTCATTAGTCTGATCACTGAGAGAATAGATAGTCATTCTCCATATACTTTTACAAAGGCTCACCTGAGGCTGTTTACTTTTTAAACTTTTCTACATAATTTCTAAAGAAAAAGAAATATCACTCAAACATTTTCACTACAAAAGTTGATTTTAGTGTTATTAATGGATAATGAAAATATTTTAGGGTTATTCTGCCTTTTAGCTATTGGTGTAAAATTTTGTATTTACTTGAATACTTGTGCATATATTGCAAGCATTTTATGAATGGTACAAAGCATTTTATTTCGTACCAAGTATCTATTATATACCAACAACCTTTGGCCTTTTATAATTTCTTTTCTGGATATAATTCAACAATAATGTATTGAGTACCTATTACACAGTAAGCTTAGTTAGGTTTAGGAGAAATAACCATGACTAACACATGGAAACTACTCTCCAGAGAATAAGAATGCAATCTATTTAATCTGAAGGATGACGTATTTGTTATAAGACCACTTTAAGTTAAAAATTTGTTTATTATTTAAAGTTTTATTTTATTTACTCATTACACATCAAAAGATTTTTTACTCTAGGTACTGTGAGTGAGAAATAACTTGAAGGGGCAATTACTTCTTCTCAAGGCTTACGGTCTAATAGAGAGTTAAAGAAGATATATATTGATAATTAAAATGATTCTTTTTAGAACTTCTGTAGTATTTGTGTTGTATACCATTCATTTAACAATTATTTGTATAGTATTTTGTGCAATCACTTTAATTATTTTATTAGGCAATAATTTACTAATATAATTTAGTTCTTCACATAAGTATATTATTTCTGCAGCGAAGTCTGAATATACGTAGATGCAAAAATTATGATATCTTAAAAGTGTTTTTTCCTATTAAAGTTATCAACAATTTTCATTTGATGGGTAATTATTAAGCATACTAGCATTAATGAGTCACTGTTACTAGGGAAGTCTATCTTATCATTCAGGGATATTAGGAGAGAAAATTATCTGAAAAAATTATATTGAATATACACTTTAAAAAGAATTTTCCAATTCATTACTCAACTTATAATCATGCAAAATAATGATACAATAATACATTACATTATTAATGTGTTTAATTTTTGAAATTTATTAGTCATTAACTTATACTTCTGCAATCAAATTCTTTTTCAATTACATTATCTTGCATGTCACAAACAAAGCCCTAAAATCAAATGCAAATAGTAGTAAAAATGAGAATGCAAAAGTATTTACCTTGGAAAGACTGTTTAACATGAGGTTTTGGGTGGAAAATTTTTTTTTCTCTCTCAAGCTTTAAGTTATATTTTAAAATTAAAATAAAGTTACTTTAATTTTATCATACGTACAGTGTTAAAATTGACACCTATATTATTATTCCCAACAATGATAAAAATACCAAAACAAATAAACCTAGCATTAATGAAACCATCCAGCCAAACTAGTTAGTCCTTTTTCTGTTTGTTTTTTCAACATAAATTGTCTTGAAACTTTGAGAGTATCACTGAATCTTTCTTGACTTTCACTTGCCCATGTTTAGAAACAACTTTATGTTTCTTTTATGACTTTTCCCCCCAATACATTATTTCTTTTCATCCAAGTCTTACCTATTTGGTTCAAATCTGTATAACACAACTGCTAGAATAATACCATTCTGTTTTATAACGGAAAATTTTATTGAGAAAACTTTAGATTCACATGCAATTGTAAGCAACAACATGGAGAGAACTCTTTTGCAACAAGAATACTGACACCGATGCAGCCTACCATTTTTCATTTCCTTGTACTCCTTTGTATGTGTATGTAAACATGTGTGTAACAAGTTCTATACAATTTCATTACTTGTATAGGATTGTATATCTATCACCACAGTCAAGATCTCAAATAGTGCCAACATCATAAAAATCCCAGCTGTTGTCCTTTTATAACCACATCCAGTGCCTTTGGGAAAAAATTCTGTCTTATAACTAATCCCTGGCAACCATTAATTTCTAAATATCCATTTAGAAAATCTCACATTTCAAAAATGTTTTATAAATGACATCATAAAGTGTATAATCTTTGACTTTGGAATTTTCTTTTTTCACTCAGCGTAATTTCTAGAGATTAATTCAAGTTGTTGTAAATATCAAGTTTGTCTCTATTGTTGGGTAGTATTCCATGGTGTGAATGTATCACAGTTTATCCATTTACCTGTTGAAAGACATCTGAGCTAATTTCAGTTTTTAATATTACAAGTAAAGTGACCTGGGTTTGATTCCCAGACAGGGAACCACCAAAAAAAAGTGTGTGTGTATATATATATATATATATATATACATACATATATACTATAGATATATAGATATATATGTATATATATGTGTGTGTGTGTATATATATCTATATATATATCTATATCTATATCTATATCTATATAGATATAGATATAGATATAGATATCAAGTAAAAAGACGCTGTGAACATTAAGGTACATGTTTTTGAGTCAACCTAAGTTTTCATTTCATTGGGATAAATACCCAAGAGTACAATTGCTAGATCATGTGAAATTAATTTGGTAAGGAAAAATACCAAACTGTTTTCCAGAGTGGCCATACCATTTTACGTTCTCACCAGCAATGAATGAGTGGTGATTTTCTCCACATCCTCATCATATTTATGTTTTTCATACTGGAGAGATTGGAAGTGATATCTCTTTGTGGTTTTAATCTAAATTTCCCTGATAGGCAGTAATGTTCAATAACTTTTCATGCTTTTATTTGCCTGCCATGCTGTTATTATGTCCTCATATTATGTATCAAAAATCATAACTTTGAACACATTATCCTGATCAAGAAAGTTAATAGATACTTATTGATGTAAGAAACAGATCCCAAATTCTCAACCGGACCTTAAAAGCTTTTATAACCTGGCTCTAACAAAATCTCTTCACCTCAGTTAATAAATGTTTAAACATGTAGCTAAAATCTAGAGAATATCTGTCATATGAGTTTGCAGCCAGGAGTGTCAGAAGGAAAGTAAGACAAAACAGTATGATTTCTCAACATATGGTACCTTAAATTTTCTAGGGATGTGGTAGATATATATAATGATTGAAAAAATACATTGTTATTTGACAAAAATACTGATTTTCATGATTAATATTCTTCTAATAAGTGTGTTCATTTTTCCAAAATTTTATTTTAAGCATTCCCAAAACATTTCTCAGCTTTTGTCCAAAACTACATCATAAATCACCTAATTCTTAGTAAACCTACATAAGAAATATAATTGATTAGAGGTTCATATCTTTAATGATTAAACGTTTAACAACATATTAAAAGAATAATCATGAATTATATTGCACTCAATTTTTTTTTCCTGCTGCTGAAGAATGAAGGGCATTAATAGTACCTTATGTATTTTCAACAATGATAAAAATACCAAACAACAATGATAAAAAATCGTATGTATTTTCAACTGTGTTGATACAATTATTGTTGCTGTCAGGGCAAACAAAATTAAAATAAATGGGACAAAAATCTTGATGAATTATTTTCTATTATTAATAACTCACAAATCAATCAGTGTATATGAAATAGTTAATAATTAAAAACCATCAAAGAACTTAGAAAATGCTGCAAATTTAAAAACTGAAAATATTGTCTTTAAATTCTTCCTGGGAACCTCTTGATTTAATTTCTTATTATACAAAAAGATCTGGCCTCAATGGACCATAGATAAAATATATAAATATGAATATTTGTGATTTAACATTCTGTACAAAATATTTTCATAAAATTTATTATTTTAAACATCTGAAAAAATTTTGTATGCCATTAACAATTTTAATGCAAGATATTATTCCATATCTAAGTGTATATTTTAGCATATTTAATTTAGTTAAATTAAATCTTGGCAATTATTAAAAATTGAGCATGACAGGAATAAGCATCCATATTTTTTTCTCAAAAATACTATTTTGGTTAGCATGTGAGTAACATTCCAGCAGATTTGAATCAAATAAGTTTCAGATTTTTAAAAACTTCATGAATGGGAAAAATCATAAAAGAAACACAAAAATACTTGGTAATTAATGGGCAAGTAAGGGATTAAGAAATTCAGTGATAGTTAAAAGGAATCAAAAGAGACTGAATTAGTCTGGTTTGTTGATTTGATTTATGGTATGTTTATTGATGTGTTCTTGTTATGGCTTTCGGGGCTATGGATGTGGTAAAAGGGCCAATTGTAAACATGTTTATTTTTACGTGAAAGTAAAATCCAAATAAAGGGGAAACAGTCTGTTATTAAGATAGAGTGATGCTTTGAATGGAAATATCAGTTAGGGATATAAATTTGGGACTATTTAACTTATAGTTAACTGATGCCATGAGCAAAGACATGTCTATGAGAAGCAGGGCGAAAAGGAGGTAGGAAGAGGAAAAGATAGGAAAAGAAAGAGAAGAAGTGTGGAGTTTCAGGAGCCAGCCTCCACTGGGAATTACACACGAGGAAAGTGTGGGAAGAGAATGTGGAGCCAACAGTACTGGCAAAGCAGTGGGTCAGAGTAGGAAAAAGGAAATACGGCTCATCTGATGTTACAGAAACTAAGAGGAGTAGAGGTTCAGGGATGAAGTGCCTGGTCAACAAGGTCAAATACCTTACTATTGTGTATGGTGAGGTAAACGGAGAAGTACTCAAGTTGTTGAGCAAATATATCATGCACAGAACTCAAAACCAGAAGAAAATTTTCAGAGATAATTTCATAATGTTAGTTCTTAGAAGATGAGGTTAGTTCTAGATAACTCAGTCAACATACTGAAAAATAGGAAATAATAAAGACGGTAAAAAAAGCAGAAGATAGTATTTGAAATAATACTTCCTATTTAAGCATGGCAATGGTTGAAGTTCTATGCTAAGTGATTTATATGTGTTATCTCTAATCTTAACAGAATTATAATGATTTAGAAAAATTATCCTTATTTGGGAATTCATGAAATAAGACTTTACAAGGTTAAATCATTTACTTTGGTCAATCTGTGTAGTAAATATTGAATCTGTTTCAACTTCAAGTTGAAATGATGTCAGTAATTTTAGGTATAAGGATATGTTTTCCCCAAGAGGAGTTATATATTGTAAACAGGAAAGAAGTAGCCTGTAAGAGAATGAAAACCCTTTCGGGATTGAGATTTTTAAAGCAGCAATAGCTGGGGAGAGACAGGAAAGGCTCTAACAGTGGAGGAGGTAAAGCAAAAGATGGTTATGCAATTATATTTAACCATGGAGTTCAGACTTGATCTTTTTTATCTATAAAGTTAATACACTAAAATGTGGGAAATGGGACTGGATTAGTGTACTGAGAAAATAAAGAAAACTCATTATGGGGTGATTTTGTTAGAAAATTAATAAGAATCAAAAGTCTTGGAGAAGCGACTGGAGCCCAATCAAGATAACTTATATGGGCCAAGTCTGCATAATTTTCTGTAGAAACAATGCTCCTGCCAAAAAAACCCCCAAAAAACAAAACAACAACAACAACAAAAACAAATAAAGTTAAAGAACTGAAAAAAAGCATGGTATAAATAACCATGCTTTTTCTCTGAGTTTAGAGATAAATAAAGCAAGTCTTAAGGAAGACTATTAGTGCTGGTGCAATAGCTTTGCCCTACTGTATTTACACTGCTCACCTGATTAAAATCCCTACCACAGACCTCGGCATCAGAGAATAAGAGAAAGTAGGGTAAAGAGGTATAAAATTGCAACTATTATCATCCAAGAAGAGGATGGATGAGAGCATAGATTTAGATTGTAAATAATAGTTTTTGTTATACATGAGCTGGCTATAGATAATATTGGGTTCTAAAGATTGGTCTGAAAAGGTTGAAAATGTGGATCAGTACAAAAAGATGGCCGGAGATTCAGTCAGTGTTCATTAAGATAAAGGAAGAGGTGACAAGACTTAGATCAGGCCAAGATCTGAGTGGCGGTTATAAAAAAAGACAACATGGAAAGTATGGTTATTAATTTTGATGACTTAAAATTCGTTATATTGGAGGTGAACTAATACCATCCTGAATTTATTGAAAACATTATGTCATTAAACAATAAGCATGCTAAGTATCCTATTGAGGTTTTCTTGAGACCATCAGTAAAATTTATTTTTGCTCTATGGGTTTCTTGTATTAATTGGGTTTAGTTATTAGCACAAAAGAAACATATTTATTTTTTTGCTTATTTAGGTATGTCTAACTAAACTATGTCCATATTCCTCTTATTATAGTAACTGTATCGTTAAAATATAAAATATTTCATCTAAATCCATGTGTTTTAAAGAAAAATGTAATGTAAAAGAATCCAATCTTATTGCAGAGTCTGTTCTAAATGTACACATTGACATTTTTCAAAAAGTGGTCCTACTTAGAATGAATATGTACTGATTATATTCTGTTTGAAGTCATGGTGTTTACAATTATATTTAGACTAGTGATATGATATTTAACTTCCTTGATGTTATTATAATCACTTAATTTTGGACTTCGAACTATGTCTATGGGAAAAAAATTCTATCTGAGGTAGAGATTTTTTTCTAGAGAACACTCACATTCACGCCCTAAAAATGTCAAATCTCAGATATTTAGCACCTCCTATTTAGATGGTGTTTGAAATCAAAAACTAAGTTCCATTTTACCATGCAAACCTAAGATCCCTAGATGAATATTATGCAAATAATTACACTAATTTTTTATGATGACAAGGAAATAATCAGTGACTTAGTGATTTTTTCAAATTTCCATTTGGAGAGTAAATATTTTCTCCTAAAGATGTCTTTTCAATTACACACTTTTGAGAAGAGTTATTAGAGGGAAATCTTCACCAAGTGTGGGTGAATTGCTTAAACCGTGCATTGATGACAGAGTATTAAGCAGCTCTTATTTGAATGCATCTGATCACTTTAACCACAGCTCCTTCTTCTTTGTCTTCTGTCAGCAGTTGCAGCATCCAGTGATCAAAGCCAAATTCCTATAATTGCTGTGTCTGTGACAGTGGGAGTCATTTTGTTGGCAGTGGTTATCGGCTTCCTCCTCAGTGGAAGGTAAGAGAGGAAGCTGTGAATCTTAACTTTTGCAGCTGATCTCTTTCCTACCTTGATCTTACCATTCGGCTGTTAAGCACATCCCAACATAAACCAAGCAAACGATCTATCAGTTGATAACCTCAGTGTATGATGTACTTCTTAAACCTTACTTTTGTTGCTGTTAGTGCTCACATTTAAGCATACAGTTTCTCTTTGTTCAGGTATGGTCTCTTCACAAGAGTGGTATTAGCTTGTTGTTCTTTGTTCTGTCATTAATATAACCTTTCTTTTTTCTGATACAGATTTTTTTTTAATCTCAAATTATTTTTCTCTCAAAAGTATTTATGGTTTCCTGCTTCAGCTTGAGCATTTGGGAAGGCCTACATATATGCCTGATAGATTTAGAGGAACAGGACTAATAATTCTAGTCAAGCCAGCGTTCTACCTTAACAGGGGAATATGGATACAGAGCAGACAGACACTCTGCCAAACAAATACCTTGCCAAAAAAACTAGCCCTTTTTTATGGCTGCTTTTATTTTTAGTTTTTGAATGATTTTGACCTGAATACATTAACCATAATATGTCCTGTTTAAAGTGAATTTTATTGAGTGTTATATCAGTAGATACATAAATAAGGGTGTTACCTATCTATATTTTTCATTTTGAACAAAAATAAAATGCTAAGGTCGGCTGATAAATATTGCCTCTGTAATATTTTTGTTACATTAGACGTAACTGGATATAACTAGGCCTGTGTAGTCACATGGTATCTTCCCTCCAACATTCTTAACCTTAAACACACAGATTCTTACCGTTTTCACCCAGTGGACGTTGAAATGAAAGTGTGTTCAAACCAAAAAACAGTTAAAATTACCATTCCAGCCAAGGCCTGAATTTTAAATTATTTCGGCTCACGTGAGACCTTTGTTCTCAAGGTCATAATGATGGACCAAAGTTTCATCACCTGTATTGATCTTCTTTAAGAAGTCCTTTTCCAAACTTTCCAGGAGTTCCAGAGAAATACTAACTCTTTCAGCTTTCATTTCATCAGGCAGCATGAGTGGTACCCACCTGGCACAAACTTTGCGAATCCAAGAACACTAATCATATATCCCACTCTCTCCTTAGAAATTCCTAATATACCAGCAATTTCTTTTTGTTTGATGCCACAGTTTCTGTGGATCATTTCTTCAACTCAATCTCAATGAAGTCGGTCACTTGCAGTCAAGGCCTTCCACTTCTTGGTTTGGTATTCAAATTTACTTGCTCACCTATCCATCTTTGAACAGCCTTACCCAGTGTCTTACTGTACTCACATTAACACACTGATCACCATAAACTGCTGACATTCATGAATTTCAATTGGAGAGACTTTTTCCACTGCTAAGAATTCAGTAATAGCATGCTGTTTGAACCAAACATCTAAACACTCTTCTATTTCAATGTGCATTGGATGAAATATGTAAGCATCTGTGTGTGCCAGGTCAAGAATGACAGAGGGGAGAGAGCATGTGATTACATAGAACTGGTTATATCCAGATATGGCTAATGTAACCAAAAAAATATTATCATGGAGGCAAAATTTATCAGCCCACCCTCATAGGTAGAGAGCCCCAAGAACTTTTGTATAATGTATTTCCTGATACTGAGCTGAACAGAATCAAGTTTCCTAAAAATTAATAAATAATTAAAAACATGATTATATTATATTCCTACAAGAATATATTTTCATTTTTTATCCAGGCCATTATTAGAAAGGATATTCAGAAAGCTCTCCATGTGAAAATCTACAAGTGTTAGACCATTATAGAAAACTTGGATGAAAGTCTTCATGGAAGTATTTAAATCTGCACAAATATGTGCAATGTACTGTAAGGTCCCAAATAATTCAGGAGATCAATACTTACATTGATTTTGTTACTGTTCTAGTCATTTGCTTTTGGCTCTTCAGCAACTGTTCAAGTCATAAACATACAGAATTAAGCACTTTTCAATATATTTCATATTGTATTCTGAAAAGATTGATGATTATATTTTTAAATTACAGCAGTTACAATTTATTTTTATAAAACACTGTTACTTCTTTTGAACATCCTTTCTCTTTGTATCTGAAGATTTTCTTTCTTCTAGTTCTTGTCATTTAAGAATGTTCAGTTTTCCTAAGAATATACGAGGACTGTCCTGAAAGTATCCAGCCATGTAATATGAAAAATAGAGGTATTTATGGCTGGATATTTTTCAGACAGCCCTCATATATATATAAATCCTTTGCTTACTGTTAATGTTAAGGGAGCAGTGGTACAATTTTTAGAAATTCTAGATAAGAAGCAATTTATGTTCTGTTGAGGACAACTAGCCCTATTCAGGAAGAAGCTGGTATCTAGTGTCTCACTGATCTCTTATCTCTGAAGTCACTTAGGGAAAATACTTTACCTTTGGCTAGCTTTCTGGGAGATAAGCTAATTCTGTGAGTCTTATCATAAAAACTTTGCTGAATTTTGATCATATAAGATAATTAAGTTTAGTGAATTTTAACTACAGGAGGACTACCATGTGATAATATGTCTTTTCTATCCCCAAAGGGCAGGTAACTATAATACATTTACAGAGCTGATTTGTAATATTTCTTTTTGTCTCTGTGAGATATGAGTTGCTTCTTCCTTTCCAATAATTTCAGAAACATTATTTGTATTTAGGGACATGAGGATCATAAGAAGAAGTTTTATGGATTCCCTAATGGTGCAGTGACTAGGCTTCAGCCCTTTCACTGCTGCGGCCTGGGTTCGATCAACCAAAAATAAATAAATATATAAAATAAGAAGAAGATATTTTATTTGTTGGCCCATAATTAGGAGATATGAATAAAAATGGAGGGAATGAGCCAAGGTTTAGAATCCAATAAATTTGTGTGTTTGAGGGTTCAGGGTTTGTTAAAGGACATATCAAATATAGGAAGTATTTTATTGTAGACTTAGCATACCATATTTACTTAATCTAAGTATTACTAATGTGAATTTATTGATAACAAGCTACTATCAATTCTTGCTTATCTGTATGTGAATTAGGCCCTGTTCTCAAAAACTTTTCTTCCCCTATATATACAAAAAATTGACTTAAAAATAATTAACTTTGTTACATCTATAACAACAAGGTTCACTTTATTGCTTGTGTACATGTGTGTGTGTATTAATATAGCATTAACATGCATACAAACACACAATTTCCATATGAACCTAAATTTGTTGTGTAAGAATAACTAAATTTTAGTACAATATCTCAGTTATACTGGAATCACATTTATACCCAAGAGACAAAGTTTAATTGTCAACACAACTACATCTAGCACTTGGTAAAATAAATTTTTAGATAGATTGTCTTATATAATATTACTTTTTAAAAATAGGAACACCCTATGAATTGGTGCATTGTTCATTCATATAATTTTTTTTTCTAATTTAATCTCATAACATGCAGCCTCTGTTCCTGAGACTAGAAATTTGCAGTTTATAGAAAAACAAATTTTACCAGAAAACAATCTGAGATTTATATTTGTTTAATGGTAAAATTTTTAAATGAAACTTTTATTACTTCATTTTTTTGAATGCAATTCTTGAATTTTAGGGGACATTTGTAATACGATAGAAATATCTTTGGCCATTGTATTTTAGTTTTTATACACAAGTAATTTTGTTTATATTATATAAGTTATATACTACATTATATTATATAATATTTATCCAAAAGCTAAATGATATGATTCTTGAAGGACTTTTCTCTTCCCTTTCAAGGCAGTGAACTTCACAATTTTTGTCTGGCTAAGAAAATCCCACTTGCTTTGTAGTACCTAAAGCAAACTTGAACAACCCACAGCACGTAGTCTACATGTGGCTCAGGATGACTGACTGTGGCCCAACATGAATTTGTAAACTTTCTTAAAACATTATGAAAATTATGCACAGACCTTTTTTTTTAGGTTATCTGCTATCATTAGTGTTAGCGTATTTTATGAAATCAGACAATTAATTTCTCAAACTTATCCTAGAAAAAGCTCCATACCTCATTGCCAAACGGTCAACTTTGAAGTACTTCTGCTTGGGAAGCTATGCACCAACACTAGTTCACCCTTCAAAACAATTTCAGAACTGTTTTTCTTGAATGGCCATCAGAGCTGTCACTGTGCCCCAATTAAGTTCACAAACTTGCCACCATGTACTTACATTGGCAGCAGTGCACAAACAACTCAGTAAGGTGTCATAACCTAGCCATTCCAGAAAAAGAGTTTGCTTTGAAGGGTGGACTAGGTGCTGACATCAGTACATAGCTTCCCTAGGGTTGTACTTCAAAGGTGATGATAGCGATATTCAGCAATGAGGTATATAGCACTTTTTCTAGGGTGAGTTTATGACATTAATTGTCAGACTTTGTATATGTGGTCCCAGACAATTCTTTTATTGTGACTCAGGGGAGCCAAAAGATTTGACACCACTGATCTAGGGTATCCCGAATTAACTCAGTAAAGATTTGTCAAGTAAGAGAAAAACTAAATGAAGAAATGTTTCCAAAATCATACTAAAATTTAGGAAATTAACTTTGAGTATTAGCAAATTGTTGAAAAAATCCTATTCTAAGAATAGTTTAAGAAATATATGAGTATGTTTCTTCCTCTTCTCTGTGCTAAAATATGATAAACACACACACAAATATTGGCATTTAGACACTCTCCTGTAGAACTTACTATCTTTTGTTACTTTAAACCTCTTGAATGCATTATACACCAAACAGTTGTCCCTATATAAATTATCTTTTAATTACAAATACTTTGTCTCCTCAATGGTAATATAGATAAATTGATTTTTATGTATTGCAAAAATATGAATATCACTTGTATAATATTCGTTGATAATTTACATAATCTTTTGGGTCCAGAGGAAGAATAAATCTTGAAGATACATATTCACTGAAAACTTGTATTTTTATTCAGATCAAGAGGAAAAATATGAGGATTATAGCAGGCTGAATACTGTGAGATTAATCTATTAAAAAAAAAAACTCATATTCTAGGGGGGTTCCCTGGTGATGTAGTGGCTAGGCTTCAGCACTCTCAACACTGCAGCCTGGGTTTGATTCCCAACCAGGGAAATACTCCCACCCCCTAAAACAGCTTCATATTCTACAATACATTTAAAGGTGAAAAATAAGTCAAATATAGAGATTTCCTAATCATTTTAGGATAAATCTCATTATTCATAAAGCTTTGGAGTTTAAAACTTGGTATGGTTTAAAAATAATATCGACAAGCTTTGATCTTGATGGAAGAGGTCCTACTTAAAAAAATGGCAAATAATTATAGCATCTTCGGATTCTATCAGTTTTAGAATTTGTGTGATCTTCTTGTTTAAGGTGCTAATTATTCAATAGAGCATTTTTTTGGATGGTTCAGACTCTCCTTTTTACATTCTTTCTTGTTAATTTTAAACAGTATTCACATAGAACTACAAAACCATGGACAGGTCCTCAGCACACTATGTGCTATTTACCCTGGAATGGATGTAAATTAAGCCTTCTTATATGCACCCAAAGTTATAATTTTTTAAAAATATTTTTTAGTAGTAATGGCATTGCACATTGATAACTTTCCTAGTATATACTAATTTTCTGGGTTTTCTCTTTTATATACTATTTTATAGATATGAATTTTTTCATTGGTCTTTCTCCAATGATTGTTATCTCTACACTCTTCCAGTTACATGTTTGAGAAACTTTTTACTGTGTCCTTCCCATTTTTTTACTTTGAAGATGATTATTAATATCATTTAGTTGATAATTAAGTCCCATTTCACACTTGGGGTTTAATTCTGATAATTAATTACTGGACACTTCTTAGTCTGATATAAAGGTTAAATTAACACAATTTAGTGATATAGAAAATACAAAGGAAAAATCTTTCAGTTGGCAGGAACTATTTCTTCTTTAACTATTGCTCACTATAGACATCTTAGTATTAAAGAATGCATTTCTAATATCTTGTTTTTGATTCCTAATTTATTACACGTTCTTGAATTTAATTGAATTTTAAGAAAATTTTGGAACTTTCCTTTTTTATTTCAATTAATTCCACACATAAGGAGGTTAAAGACACACACATGTTGTACATGTGCACAACATACATATTTACATGTTTTTGCACATAAACATAATAAAAGTAAAGCTGTTTCCAATCTTAAAATTTAAAACCAAAATATCTATAACTCCTGAAGAGTTAGGATTCCCTCAAGCTGCTTAGCCTTGTATATGATTTTAAGGGTCTTCATAAGTGACTTTAATGTTGTGGTGTTCCTGAGAGGCTAAATTTTGTTTTAGCAGTGAGTTAATGCCTGTAAAAACAAATCAGCTATTTTCTGGGCAAAAGATATCCCCCTTGTTTGTCCTGGTCAAGTTCAAGTACTATGACTGGACATAAAACTGCTAAATTCTACAAGTATATCCCTTTGTCTTTCATTAAATGATTGAAATTCAATCCATTGAAATGTTTCATAGTTTTCTGAGGCAAAAATTATTCTGAGATCAATGGATAGTGTACTTGGATAGTGACCTATCAAAATTATGATATTGATACCATGCCAGAAAATTAAATAATAAATGACAAATTTATATAAAATTTTGCTGTAGACTTATACAATGAAAACTATAAGACACTATTAAAACAATTTGAAGAGAACACAAAGAAATGGAAAGATATCCCATGTTCATGGATTGCAAGACCCAACATAGTTAAAATGACCTTATTACCCAAAGCAATGTATAGATTTAATGCAATTACCATCAAAATCCCACAGATATTATTTTGAGAATTAGATGAAAAAATCGTCAGATTCATATGGAACCATATAAGACCCCAGATCACCAAAGAAATACTACATAAAAAGAATAAGGCTGGAGGCATCAAGCTCTCTGATTTCCATCTATACTACAAGGGTCAATAATTAAAACAGCTTGGTATTGGCAGAAAAACAGATACACAGACCAATGGAACAAAATTTAAAACACAGAAATAAACCCACAAATATATAGACAAATACTCTTTAACAAAGGAGTAAAATATATACAATGGGGAAAAGAAAGGCTCTTCAGTAAATTGTGCTGGGAAAATTGGAAAACCATATGCAAAAGAATGAATCTGAACTGCAAACTGTCATCATATATTAAAATTAACTAAAATTGATTAAACACTTCCATATAAAACCTGAAACAATAAACTGTATAGAAGAAAACATTGGTATTAAACTTAAAGTTTCAGAGAGGACTTTATGGACCTGACTTTAAAGGCAAGGGAAGTAAAAGCAAAAATAAATGAATGGGACTATATCAAACTAAAAAGCTTCTGCACAGCAAAAGAAACCAACAATAAAGCAAAGAGACAAGCAACTGAGTGACAGAAAATATTTGTAAACAATGCCTCTGATAAGGGGCTAATATCTAAAACATACAAAGAACTCCTACAACAAAAACACATAGAGTCCAATTAAAAATGGGCAGAGGACCTGAACAGACACTTCACCCAAGAAGGCATACGAATGGCCAACAGATATATGAAAAAAATGTCCAACTTCATTAGCTATTAGGGAAATGCAATTCACAACCACAATGAGATACCATCTCACACCTGTGAGAATGGCTACTGTCAACAAGACAAGGAATAACAAGTGCTGGAGAGGGTGTGGAGAAAAAGAACTCTGTTACACTGCTGGTGGGAATGCAAATTGGTACAACCAGAAGATTGGAAACAGACTTACCATATGACCCAGCAGTCCTCCTTCTGGGTATCTATCCCCAACATTTGAAAAATTACTCTGCAAAGACATATGTACCCCAATGTTCATCGACGTGCTACCCACGGTGCCCAAGTCATGGAAACAACCAAAGTGCAGTTTGATAGATGACTGGATAAAGAAACTGCGGTGCATATACACAATGGAATATTACTCAGCTCTAAGAAAAGATGAAATACTACCATTTGCAACAAACTGGATGGACCTGGAGATCACCATGCTAAGGAAATAAGTCAGGTAGAAAAACCAGAACCATGTGACTGACTTCACTCATATATGGATATAAAACTGAAAGCAACAAAGAAACAGAAATACATGGACACAGTCAGTGGTTTAGTGGTTACCTAAGGGTAAGGAGAGCGAGGAATGGAAAAGAAGGGAGGGAGAGTCTAATATATGATGATAGAAAGAGAGCTGACTCTGGTTGGTAAACACATAATCCAATACATAGATGATGTACTGTAGAATTGTATACCGGGAACCTATGTAAATTGTACTAACCAATGTTACCCCAATAAACTTTTTAAAATGCTGCATTTGGTTTTTTAATTACTTGAAAAATGATATTAAAATTTTTCCTTTTGCATTAAATGTTCAAGTCTTTTAATGTATAACAGGTTGTAAATGAGATAAGAGTATTTTTCTCAATGATTCATTAAAACCATGCAATAAGTATCTACTGCACATCAAACACCAAGTCCCAGGCACGTGAAATAAAAAGACAATATTATTTTCCCAAAGTATTTTTATCTTTATTTAGAAGTCTGATAAACAGACAGAATTTTATAAATAGAATTACAACAGCTATGAATAAAGAAAAGAGTTTAAATTAGAATCATTTTCCTTGGACTAAATGATAGTCTGATTCATTTAAGTTCTTATTATATGCCTGCCATAGTTCTTATGTCTGGAAAAGCAATGACTTGATGGCAAAATCCACTGAATTTAGAAACTTTTCTTTAAGCTCATTTTCATTAAGCTCATAAATAATTACATTGGTTTTTTTGAATGCAATTCAGACAAGTGCCAGAGATCTGCCTACATTTGATATCAAAGCATAATAGCTTCTTAAGCAAACACTTCTCAAAGAGTTGAAGTTCTTTAGAAGAAAAGCTAAGCCTTTCTGCCTAGTGGATGTAACACAATAATACTGATAATAGTAAGTATAATATTGTCTAGCATGAATTACTTACTGCGTACTACAATGTACTGTTACGGGGGTTTTGCATATATTTTCTCACAACACTGTGTCTCATATTAGTTCTGTCTTCTACTTATACTTGATAAAATTATTTTCTTGCTGTTTCTTAAGTATTATAAGTATAGTCTATTCTTAAGGCTTTTGCACTGGCTCTTCTCACTGCCTAAAACTCCCTTTCCTCAGAAAATCACATAGCTTCTCCTTTCTCTCAGGTCTTTGCTCAATCTCATCCTCTCAGTTGAACTTACTATAATATGATGAGCCATGATTCCTTCAGCTGCACATCAGCTCTTTCTTATCCTGATTTTTATCTTCATAATGCTATTACCAATATATACCATATAATACTTATTGCCATTATATACCATATAAGTGTGTATATATATTTTTTCTATTGATTTTTTTGTCTTTCAACCCTACTAGATATAAGATTTAAGATGGCAGGTATTTTATCCATGAGTGTTTTATTCCTCCTGGGAAAATGTCTAGTTCATAAATTATTGTATCCAGTTAGTGAGGGTCTGAAGCTTGAGGCTAGGTCTAAATTCAGGGCCCTCAGTCTTCATCAAAATCTTTCCAATGACTCATAATTATTAAATTATATGATTTGGGTGAAACTTGGAACTCTTGTGTGCAAAGTCACTGATTCTCTACTGCTAAAAACAATAATAACATTTAAAAACTTTTCAAGCTAATCAGTAATATAAATAAAATATCTCTTAGAAATTGTCAGTTATCTTGATACTAAAGTAAATAAGAAATACGTAGTGAATTCTCCCTTTGCCCTTCATTTAAAAACTGTACCTGATAAATTGTATTTATTCTAGAATCATACACATCAAAAGTCACCAAGGCCATGACCATTTCTGATTTTGTGAAAGCTGCTGGTTAATTTCACCTCTGCTTTCCCTCAAAACTTTATTTCCCATTTAAAGTAGTTTTAGTTCATTAATTTATATATGTCTCCCCTGATAGATATGGGCTCCTCTTGAACACAGATCATAGGATAAGTTCTCAGTAAATGTCCAATGATCACATGACTGGAGTAGTGAAGGTAGAATTCAACTCTTGAAAATATACTTCGAACTACCTTTCTAGCATTATCACTATATGTTTTGACCTGGACTCCTTTGGCTGCATATGACAGAAGCCAAATTCAAAGTGGCTTAAACCAAAAGAGAATTATAGATCATATAGATGAAAAGTTTCAGAGATTTTTAAAATATCCAAAATACAGTCAGATACAGGTGGCAAAATAGTGTCTGCTCTGAAATTGGAAATCCATGATTCAAGAATGTTCTGGCATGATTATGGTATTTAAAGCTACTAATTAAAATGAGGTTGTTTGGGTGGAAACTGGGGCACTCTGGTATTAAGAGGTAGAGTAAAGGAGAAAGATACAGTAAAAAGAGACTGAGAAGTGGCCTAAGAGGTAGTAGGAGAGCAGACAATTGTGGGATCACTGAAGAGCAATGTCACTGTATTGAACCCAGCTCTAACTTAAGTACTCTGTCCCTTCACTCTCAGAGCTCACATGGCATAGGCTCTGACATGTACCTGATACCCAGCATCACAGAGTTAATCAATCAATAGCACTGGGACCTTAACTAAGAAAATGGAGAAATTACACTGCATGACCTAGCACAGTAGGAGCTCATGCTTGACTCAGAAGATAAGATCAGTCTCATATGATGCACATGAACTGAGAATGAGGATCTCACTCTGTATCTTTTTTATATATTCCATTTCAACTCTCGATACTTAAACCTTAGTGGTTGCCAGAGGGTAAGGGGGAAGAAGGTGTGGTAGAAGAGGGGAAAGGAGGTAAAATATATGTGGATGGGTAGTGAGCCCCCAATGCAATACATAGATGACGTATTATAGAATTGTACACTTGAAACCTATATAATGTTACTATCCAATGTCACCCCAAAGAATTTAATAAAATATTTAAAAATAAATACTATAACCTCACTCACATATCAAAACCCACATTTACCATTCTTTCTGTCATAAATCCTCCCTCAATTTCCTTAGCCAAACCTTCCACCATTTCACTGAATTCTCAGAGTAATACATCACTATTTCTCATGGAATTTACCACTTTCAACTACAAATTATACGATACATAGAGTACCTATCTTCTCTCCTCTGTTTGCCTGGGAGTATTTAGAAGACAAAGACTTCTATGGCTGTCCCACATAACCTAATAGAATGAATATCTCATAAATTATTGAATTAAATATAAATTGTCCATCAATCTCTACTTGAGGTGCTTTGTTTTTCTCATTTTTTTTCCTACTAATGTTAATTATTTGGAAATGGAAGAATGTTAGTAACTCTGACATGAGTCCAATAGATTACCTAACCCATAAATGCACCTTCTTCCTAAATAATGAAACTGTACTTTTTAAAAAGAAGTATTACAAAGCAGTTAAGAAATATTCATTACCTTATTTATTTAACATTTGGACATAGTAATGTCAGTATGTTGATACATCTGATGATATTAAGCAGAATTAGCTTTTATAAATAATAATGTATGTCAACATATTTGTATTTCTCTCCTAATTCTCTTCAAGTTAGGTACATTATGAATATGTTGATATATTTGACATCTCTAACATAACTAGGATTATTTATTTGTAGAAATTGGTCAGTTTTGATAAGAAAATATATTACATAAACATTTTAATCTAGTACTTTTTATTTTAAAGTAATGATAGACAAATATTTGTAATCACACTACAATCACTGATTTTAGAAAAGAGCTCATTAAAAGCAAATCTCAGTGGTTTATGAATTAGTAATAGTTGTGATTTTATAAAAATGTAACAAATCTAGGCATGTGTATTGATTTAATATCTGGGAGTTGTTATCCCTTCTATTTTCTCATGATTACATGCTTTTATCTTCAAAGGTTCTGAATCATAGATAATTAGAGAGCAGTTCATAATTTATTAATAACTGACAAATGGGGATTAGGGCAGAGTAGTGACAGAAAAACTGGGAGCATAGCAACAGCTAATTGCCCACTGTGGGAAGTAAATCATCCTAGGAAACTGAAACCAAGAGGGCTACTGGCTCAATTGCTCAACATTATCGAACATCCCACCTGCAACTTCTCAACAGGTCAAACATGTAAACATCACTGCAACTCTCAGGAAGTTATACCGAGGCAAATATTTGGAAGGAAAAACTCTATTTGTGGTACTGGAGACAGATTACTCTCATTGATTTGCAAGGATGAAAATGATTTTAGCAAAAAATCTAGAGACTCTCAAGTTTCACCCAGTGTGAAGCAGGGCTGGCCAAAAGCCTGACCATAGAGCAAAATACACTTTTTGTCTGAAGCCCATTTCTTTAAGAATGTGATGCCCATCTGAAAGACAGAGCTGGCTAGCATGCCATAAGTCACTGGGCTCAGGCAGAAGATTATCCTAGGTGTCTGGCGATTGTTACCAGGTCTCTCAGAGACCACAATAGCACGGACTCTCTCAGGATCTTGATATCCAGATCCACGAGGAAAATCAATATCACTGCCCTATGCCAAAGTGTAGAACATCTATTCAACAAAAAATTAGTTGATGTCCTGAGCTATGTTTAGGAGTATACTCGCCGAGAAATGAAGCAAATGAACTATAAAATTTCCAAATGATTTAAAACATCAGCTAAAAGTCACATTTGTTCAAGATCTGTGCTCTTTTAAAATTTGTATGAATCTGAAAAGAAATAAAGGTTTGTAATGGATTAGCAGCTTAGTTTCATACATTTAAAATTTTTAATGTGACATGTGAAGGGATTGACTTCGGATATAGTTAAAGTGTGTGATACTTACAGTGCTACAAAATATTTATCCTAATTATTGTGATTACCAAAATTATTTTACTATCTCTATTTGCTTTTTTCTTATTATTTTTCACACCTTTGGCTTTTTAATCTCACAGAAAAATAACATACTTTTTTATACTATCTTTGGCATGCATTTGTTCTCAATAGTCTATAGTCATTGCTCTATTGTAGCCATTAATATTGTAGCCGTTAGTATAGAAAATAACAATGCCAGTAGGTATTAATTATTATTTTGGCATTCTTTTAAATTACTGTTTTATTGATGTATTTTTTTAAAGACCTATTATCTTTTTTTCCTCTTTTTATGGTCTGGCATTTGGTTCCACATCTTCATGATGGTCATTGTTTGTTGAGTTCTCTTGAGTCAGGAAGATTGAAAGGCAACAAAGAAGTTTGGGAGTTTATTATAGTTTGTTTGTTCATTTATTTAGCCTCCTCTGCACACCACCACTTCCATCCTGAAAGGCAAAGTATCATCAGGTTGGCAAATTGGGATCTCCTTGTGGTGATTATTGAAGGAAAGCCTCTCTGTTTTGTAGAATTTTAGACTGTCATTAGACTGAGTATGTAATTCCTTTGTGCTGCTCTTCCAGACTGAACATTCCTTAAGACTCTGATATTCCCATGTATTTCACAAACACCCCTTCTTCACCTCCAAGAGCTCTTCCTATCTCTGCCATTGGGAAATCTTAGTGTTGCTTTGACTCTTATACCTATTTCATTTGATTTTCCAAAAGCTAATTTAGCAAGCATTCATCTAAACTGATTCTATTTGTAGATGATATATATATCTTGCCAATATTAAAAATATTTATTATTTATGTTGAGCTTTGACTCATGTCATATAACTTTGACTGTTTAATACTTTAATCTAGTTATTTAGTACTTTGTTTCATACTTTCACTATTTAACACAAAGAAATGTCTACTTCAAAATATGGGGAAATAGTGCACATAAAAATATAAAAAACATAACAATCACAAAGTAAAGAGCTAAATGTCTTTAAGAATATGTAGGAATATAAGATTAAATGAAACATTTTCTGTGTTAATATTATTTTTTTCTAGATATACTGAAAATTTACCACAAATCTTTACTGCTTTAGTTATCTATGAGCTGTTTATATATGCCAGCAGCACAATGCTACTTATTTAAGAATACCACGTTTATCATAGCTGTTTAGCCAGTGTAGATCTTAAATCTGTATAATTATGATTTTCTTAATTTGTACCAGTAATATGACAGAATTCTGCATTTGTGTGACTTGCATGTTTTCTAATCCACACAGGCTTTATTTTTATGTCTCTATATGACATTTTTTGATCTAGTCCTATTCCTGCTTTTTTAAATGTATATATAGTGGTCTGCTAGATTTACCTCCTCTCTAATCATTTGGAATATAGAGGACCAGGATAAACCCAGCCTTTCCTGGAGTCCTAAATATTTATAATTAATCATTTCAAACTTGTGCTAGTGTGTACTCCACTCTCCAACCCCATAGGGAATTAACTACTTTGAATTTCAAGTAGACATTTATTTTACCACACAGTATCTTTCTGACCCAGCCCAAGCCTTCTAAGTCTTCATCCAAGAAATTGAAATTGAATGT
The DNA here is from genome assembly GCA_004026885.1 of Lyroderma lyra. Taxonomy (NCBI): domain Eukaryota; kingdom Metazoa; phylum Chordata; class Mammalia; order Chiroptera; family Megadermatidae; genus Lyroderma; species Lyroderma lyra. The sequence goes on along the minus strand of PVJL010000969.1, from coordinate 146,596 downwards.
TCTTCTGTACATCTCAACTATCTGGTATGAGCCTGTGCAGTTTGGCCCATTTATTCCCATCAGTTTCCAAAGTCAGCCTGAATAGATCCTACTCCTCCATCTCCAAACATTTGAAATCTTCCACCCCCACTTTAAGAGTACTCTTAAATGACTCATCTTGGAAGGCTATCAGATCATCTTAGTACACCATACATTCTGATGTGAAAATCACTATCAGCATTGCTTCCATCTGTCCACCCATTGCATTGTATCTCCTTAGCCCTCAATATTCAAAATGCTAGATTTTGTTCAGCTATGTTCTGGAATATCTTTGGAGGTTAGATTAATGGCCATTTTCTTAGATAAATTTCTTGATTTTTTTGACTTTTCCTAGATATGTTGTTGCTTGCCTTTCCTGTACTTTTCAGTCAATTTTTTACATTGCATGTTACATAGGTGGCATGGTTACAATGATTTTCCTGATTCGTTATTAACTACTATTTTACTTATGTACGTCTTTCTTAATTTTCTTATTATAATTTATATAGAACATATAAGAGAAAATGTGGAAAGGAAAATCAATCATATTTTTCCACCAGAAACAATCAATATTAATATTTTTCCATATATGAGTATTTAAGGTATTTATATACATAGTTGAGTTTATAGTTTTGTTTTCTGTTTTTCTTTACTTAATATTGTAAAATAAAATATTTCTGTCATTGAAAATATTTTAAAAGCAAACATTTAATACCTTCTTGATATCATGTTTAATCTTTCCTATACCTTTTCCTTTTGTTTTGTTTGATTTTTTCTTTTGTTGCTATTGTTTTGGGAAGAGAGATTTCTATCTTAAATGTCTTTAGAACACATTTATATAATTCAAAGTAAGTATCAGTGAATATTCATATTTTAAAACTGTTGATACATACAGCCCTCCTAAACCATTTTATTAGTTACCATTCCCCATAACAGTTTATGAACTTGACTGGTGGTCCACAAAATTAGTCAGTCTCTGATAATAAGTAAAAATTAGTTCTGTATTTTTAATTGCAGTTTTTTTCACTTTTGAATATACATACAATATACATAAAATAAGTATACATACAATAAGTAGAGTTATCAGCTATTTTATTACCTTTTTTATGAATTACATGCACATGCTCTTTACCCATTTAGGCTGATGGGATCTTAACATTTCATGTAGTATAAATATATTATTAGAAGTGGCAAGATGTGTTTGCTTTTTAATAATATTTATTTAGCATGTCATAGAAAAATGTTAATTTTATCTGGTTAGAGATCTAAACTGATATTTTCTACAGACTTTTATAAGTACCAGCATTGTTTATTATCCTCTCCTAAAATTGTTATAGGTCTCCACCTTTAGCACATGAAATAGTGTCCATATAGATATTCTTTCATGTATACTGCCGGTGAGCTCTCAGATCAATTCTTCTAATCCAATTTGTACCAAGATTATATTTGTTTAAATATCATAATTTAAAAAGGTTTAATATTTAGTCAGGTGAATTCCTATTGGGAGATCACATATGGTCACATTTACAAATATTTTATATTAAATGTTTTGTACTTAAACACATTTACACAACATTATACACTTACACATATACATTTATACACCTTTTATATAAAGCAATTGCAATCATAATTAACCACTGTAATTTTACATCTGTGTATAATGTATTAAAATAGTTAATATTTATCATATTTAATTTTAAACACTATGACAGTTATTATATTATTTTAATTCTACTAACCAATACTAATAGAAAACAAAATGTGCTGACATAGTATTTGGAATCATTTAATATGAAAATGAACATCTAACTATCTTGTAAATTGTTCTCATAATGAATTTAATTCTCATAATATTTTTATCACAACAATATACACATTCTTTTTGTTTTGATAATTTCAGTATACTTTCACAATTATTTTAGTTAGGGAGTGAAGTAATTAAATTGAAACATTAAACCTTCTGTTTTTTTCACATTGTTTTGTAAGTATAATGCTAATAGATGTGATTCAACTTTGGAAAAATATTCAACAGCCATAAATGAAGGAAACTAAATAAACCAGAAGTTAAATAATTGGCTTATTTCTTTGACTAATGTTCTTTTTCTAACCACTCATATTTTTATTAATATTATCCTTTTATTAAGACAAATGAGTGTTTAAAATAAATGTTACTGTAAAAAATGTGCTCAAAATATATTTTTAGCTGGCAAAATTAGCATCATCTTTTTTGCAACTTTATCTGCCCTTACTTTTTTCTCTCTACTTCTATCACAAGAAATTAAAACCTATAATAGCTAAGTACAGACAGTTCAGCCATGACAGCCACACACCCCTTCCAAAGAGGCTTTACAGATAGACCTGTTTCAGATGTGAAATGACTAGGAGGGGAAAGTTTAGTGGAAAGAGGTTACAGTAACTTTAGGCTTTCAGAAATGGAGGTAATTTGTGTTTGCTCAGTTAAGAGAAACACAAGGATTAGCAGTTTGTACATCAACACTATTGTAGTGCCAGAACAATAGTGTTTGATGGTGGTTGATGGCAAAGAAGATTCTGTAATTCTCTTTATTGAACTAGTATAGATTATCTCTTTGTGGAAATAAACAACAAGCACCCAAATGAGAACAAGCAAAGATTATTTATTAAGAGCTTGCTACAGCAAGAAAAACAGCCACCATCACTTGCAGTAGGCAGAGACCCTAAGGCAGGCAGTGGAGTGAGAAAGCTTATAATGAAAAAATGGGGAAATCTTCAGGTATTACCTGATTGGAGATTATCGGCATGGGGTAGCTGGAGGCAGGATAACTAGAAGTGGGGCATCCTATGTAATTGGTTAGGGGAGCATTTCTGACTTTTTCCAGCTGATCCTTAGTTGGAAGTGGGGACAAAAATCAGGGAATCTGGCACTCATTAATAAAGTCCTGACCATTTGGATTGGTCACTGCAGAGGTTGTGGTTTGGCTTCCTGGACTGGCTACTGCAGATTTGAAGTCAGAGTTCTATTTTTTATTTGGTCTGACCACTGTCCATTTGTATATTCATTCTCTCACTTCATACATTTCACTGACTAGTAGTATGTGTCTTTTTATAAACTTAGTATTCAATGTTTCTTTAATTTAAAAGAGATAACACTTTAAGGAGTGCAGCCATAAATATACTGTGAAATCTATTTATCAGGTGATTGGGTGACTATTTCAAATCAGTATCACTTTGAATTTTATTGATTTATAAAAGGAACAAAGTAATTTAGAAGTTACAAGATAGAAAGTATTTAACAAAAATTTGGATTTATCAAGTAACTTAATAAACTATAATGTCATTGCAACACCAGAGAAGGGAAATAGAAGATAAGAAAGAAAAGCATTGAAGACAGGAAAAGTGAGATTGAGATATATGCAGAATAAAACTTGTTTCTGTATTTTTAGTGGTTTTCAATAGCAATCTTTTTCTTTTACTTGCCTTTTTGCTAGTTTTTGAAGTCAGATATCAGTTTAAAGTTTGCAGTCTACCCTATCTCTATTATGTCTCCAGTGTCCTATTTTTTATTGGCTACTTGAGGAGAAAGTTGAGTTTGCAAAAAAGGGCTAAATCAAAACATCATCTACACTTGATAGGAGTATGTAGACCAAATATGTTAAAAAGTAATTAGTATTTTATCAACCACATCTAAATTACAGCTTACATTTATTTACATATATTATATATAGCTACATGTATATATAAATATGTATGTACATATGTAAACACATAAGGGTATATTAATGCAATACTGACATTTAATTATTTAAATGTGAATAATAAAGAATTTAAATGGTGTATATGAAGGTAAAACAATCTTAATTTTTCTGTTTAAAATATCACACTGGAGCTGGTTTTGGCTAAAGTCCTTGATGGATCAAGCAATCCCTCTTAGGTTTCAGGCTCACTGAAGTAGGTGTTTCTGGTCTTAGTGACCTGTAGAGTTTGATTTTTTTTATCGGGTTTGACTATTTGATATGCTTTCTGCTTTTATAGTGTGAACAGTCTAATAGTGAGACAGTCATGCAACAAAATAATTTCAATGTAACACAATAAGTTTTGTAATTTTAACAAACTGGTATAAGAATACAATAGAGGATATGATTATCTTTTCATTAGTGAGTACATAAATATTGTTACGGAAATGGTAAATTTAAGCCATACCTGGAGAATGAAGAGAAATTTTATGAGTTGATTGACAGTGTGAGAAGAGGAGGGCATGCAGGCGTGATTGCACATGCCCTCTTTACTGTGATTCCTTAGATATTTCTGTAAGGCCTACCACAGCCTCTGCCTGTGACCCTCCTCAGCCTCATTCCCATTCCTTCTAGCTTTATTAATAGTATGAATTTTGTCATATACAAATATAATAAATATATAAATATATTATATATACATATATATTGCTAAATATATTCACAGTTGTGGTTTACTCTAGCTCAGTAACAGTTTGAGGAGAAAACCTTTTACACAAAATACTCATCACTTCTTGAAGCCTCTCCTGACATATCTGTGGAAAAACTGAGCTTGGCTTTCATGCAATTTTGTGTAAGTCTCTGGTTCAGTAGCTCAGAAGGTCAAAATGAGGACTGACTAAAGCTCATTTTATAGTTTTGTCATTTTGTTTGATATATTATGCCTCTTAGATAATATAAGTAGCTAATATGGAAATATAGAAGTATGAAAATACCTGCCATTAAACATTAAACTTGCAATTAAAAGAAACCTGTAAAGATAAATGTTAGGAACAAACAAACAAACAAACAAAAACTTGTGGTATAAAAAGGCTTAGGATGACATTTATGGTTACTTAGCCAGTCTTCATTTGTAGATAATATAAATTAACATTGTAAACAAATTGTAGGAAAATTATTTAAAGTACTTACCAGAGAACAAATTGTTTTTAATCATCTCCAGGCACTTTAGAAGTTTTTATTATTAATAACATGCAGACTATTAATATGCTAATTACAAACTTGTTCCTTCTATTCATTAAGTAAATTCCCCTAAGACTATTATCAGTCACACTACTCACTACAAGTGTTTATTGAGTTATCTACTGGGCTGGTGGTTCTCAATCTGGAGGAAATTTAGAATCAACAGCTTTTGAAAATAATAACGTCTGATAATAATGCCTGAGTTACTCAACCAAGATGTTCTGATTCACTTGATCTGGGGTGAGTGAAGCCTGAGACTTTTCCCCCTGTTTTTTATTATTTTGTTTGTTTATTTGTTTGTTTTAATCTCCCTGGTTAACTCTAATCTGTAGCCAAGTGTAGAAATATTGTATAATGTGATTACAAAGTGTTTTTACATAATTTCTTATTCTTAAAACTTAACACATAGATTCTCAGTAAGTATTTGCTAATAGTAAGAGTAATTATGTCTATTACTACAGCAAAAAGTTCTTACAAAAGGTGTTTGATATTTGGTGAAATATATTTTGAGTTCCCAAAGATATACCAGAATAAGCAAACAGAATCTAATACATTCAATAATATTTGCTACTTGCATCAGTGCTTCCAACTGTGGCATTCATGGACGAAAAGCCTCTTTTATAATGATTTCTGGCCCATTAAAATAGCTAAAAGGAGTACATCATTAAAGTATAGCTTGGGATATAAACCAATCGAACTGTAGTCTAAAAATAATTCATATCCAGTTCTCTTTCTGCTTTCATTTAGTTTGCAATCCCTATGTTTCATGGTTGTCTTAAGGGAGGGAAATAAGGAGAGTTCCTGATTCCAGGGTTAAAGTAAATTAGTTTTTTATTTATTTTTCTGACTCCATCTTTTAAGACAAAGGAATAGTTGCACATGGAATACTTAGCCAATATATTGAGAAGGAAACAGAGAACTAGAATAGAAGATTTTAAAAATTACTGCATATAACTATATCCTACTTCCAATTTGCCTAGATTACAGCTTGGGAATAGTGATTGGATTGCACAAATAAACCCCAGCATTTGCAGTATACATGGCATTCCCTTCAAAGTTACTCAAAAAGCACTCACTAAAAATAAAAGAAAAAGCTCTTTCTAACCAGTTTGCATGACTTTTTCTTTTGTAGGGTGGAATAATTTTATGCCTTTATTTAAAAAGTGTTGGAAACAAGGAGTTGAGTTTGGGAACTACATGTTATCATTGTGGATTTTTATCCCTTTCCCAGTTTTTGGAAGAGAATTCTGCAGAGTTTTAGCCTGGCTTCATCAGGAAATCAGTACTAAATCTTAGAAGAGTGGCAATGATGCAAAGCTATTAAAATATGAGGTATTTTAAGAAGTATATAAAACAACATTCTCAGTATTAATTACCAGTGAACAATTATCTCAGCTTCTTTTGTTATAAATATTTGTTAAACACTTAAATTCTTGTTATCATTTAAAAACTGGTAGGGTATAAATGACTGTATATTGTTATAAGCATCATAATTGGAATTGTTTAAATTCTTTGTTTACTATTCTAAAGATTATAAGGTTAAATAACAACAAATACTTTGAAATCAGACAGAATTCAAATTATTCCATAATGTAAATGAATGGAACACTCCCACATAGTAGCTTTTTGAGGTTTGATATATTTTTATGCCATCATTTTATTTCTCTGCATAATTTTACCTAATTAAGGAAAAATAATATTATGTTGATTTTCATTGCATCATAGCCTCCACAAATATATTTCGTTTATTGCAAAATATTTATTAGTTATTTATCTTCTATAAAATCAATGGCCAGCCTCAGGCATATTATCTGCATCCCACTGTTTGCCCCAAGATCAGGTTATTAATATCACTTAAAAAAATTAAATTGCTAACTATAAGCCCAGGATAGTGCAGAGAGCTTTATGTGCATACATTCTTCAAAGCAGCCCTATGTTCTGTAGTTGCTATTATTATCTCATTTACATCATTGACTATTTTACCCAAACTATACATTTAGTAATGTATACTTCCAAGACCACTTCTAGTTTGACTACAAACCCCAAGATCTTAACTATTTTGATACACAGTGGTATCAAAAAGAGAGGAAATTTTCATCACCCTTTGATAAGTTTTGGAGGATTGTTTTCTAAAGGATTGATGCCACTTCTCAATGCAGCCTGCCATAAATGAGGGTACAAGGTCCAGTCTTTTCTTCAGCACTGAGTACCATTTTTTTTGTTATTGCTGTTATTGTTGTTTTATTTCAAATAAGTAAATTATACAGCCTTTTCAATTTATTCATTTTTTAAACTAAAAATGTGTTCTGTCTAATTACTTTTTTGCATGAAATTACTCTTTTTTCATTTATTTCTTAGGAACCTAGTGTTTTTCTTATTTACTTGTATGATCTCTTGTTTAAGAATTTTGAGTCATCACTTACTCACAGCTCATAGTCTTGCTTCTCTAATCTAATACCTTTGAGAATATTTTCCTTAGAGATATAATCATTTCGCTTTGGTAGAAGGGAGGTTATCTTACTTACATTGACACCATACATACCTATATTGATCAGTTTTGTGTAAGGCCTGGCTAAAGTAATTTCATTTGAATTTACTTTTGGCCTGGAAAGTTTCTGTTATCATATTTTAATCTTTCCAAGGACAAATTGAAATAGCCTTAAAAGAAATGCCAACAATTTATGTTTATGAGCCTAGAAGGACTAAACTATTTTTAAATTGGATAATAAAGACCTTGTAACAGCTCCGTGCAGTTACAGACTTCCAGGTGCTAAAAACCGATGGAGATGCAGCTGTACCCCTGTGTTGAACTATAGCTCACGTACATTAGATTAGTTGCTATTTTTAGCACATTTTGGCTTCTATTTCTAAATTATCTCTGAGGCTTGAAAGCATTTTCTGTGAGTATTTATTGATTAAGGAAAGAACACATTCTTTATACCATCTGGTGCCAAAGTGCCAAGGTTATTTTAAGAGTTATTTTGAGGATTATATTAATTTGTAGACTTGGTGTTTATAGAAAAGGAACTTCTGTTTTAATTTTCTTAGTAACAGTATACTCTAATTACTAAATCCTTAGAAAATGTATCTTGTGGAAATGATTTTTAAAAAATGTACATTGGTAATTTTGTATTGATATGAATTGGTCCAAATGTAATTAGTTATTTAGTTATATTATAAATGCAAATACTTACTATGATATTATATGGATCATTAAAATATCAATTTTTCTGAGATAATGAGACTCAGTTCTATCACTTTAATTATGATATTACTAAGCTACCACTTTTCTCCAAAAATGTATGATGTGCCAGATACTGACCTAAGTGAATATATATGCTTTCTCACTGTATTTTCATAAAACCTATGAGATAAGATTCTTATTTTATATCTGTCAACTGAAGCACAAAGAGATTAGCTAAGTCACCCAAGGTAATTTTTTTATTCTAGCTTCAGTAAAAAAAAAAGTATTCATACAAAATCTGAAATAATGACTCAGAAAAGATGTACAAGTACTTGATTTTACATGATTTCAGATTAAACTTTATTAAAATTATGAATTAGAATTCCAATGATAGGTAAGGTGATTTCAAATCTTCAGGACTAAAATTTGTAGATTTGGTGTTGTGAATTTTATGTGTGTGTGTGTGTGTGTGTGTGTGTGTGTGTGTTTGAGTATACTAATTTTTAAGACAAAACTTTTACTGTACTCTTTCAAATTAAGAGGACTGAATAAAATATTATTTTCAAAATCATTAGTATGTTTTCTGAGTCTTAGAACATTTGCCAACATTAAACAAACCCTATTAGGCAATGTCCAATCACAACATACTGTTATTGCCTTCCTAAGCACAATTCTACATGAGTTCACAAACTGAGCACACTCACCTAGAAGTTGTTTGTACTTCAGTAGGAGATGGCACCATTTTTTATTTATCACTAAAAATCAATCAGATACATTTGTCAACAATCAATTATTATTTATTATTTATTGAGTTGGAACTGTGCTGTTTGAAATGAACACATACATGTAAACTTTTCATATTAATACATTGAGATCATTGTAAATTGAGACAGTTGGGCCATTAGTTAATACTAATTAAAGAAAAACACTACTTACAGGTTGCCATTTATTATGTTTAAACTGTGAAAAAGAAAAAAAAATAAAAGAATCAGCCTCATCTCAAGAAACTAACAGCCTAAGAGGAATGTGAACTTCTCTTTAAAGGCTCAGATAGTAAAAGTTCTAGCCTTTGCAGCTCCTACATTCTCTTTCACACTTACTCAACTGTCCCATAAAAGCACTAAAGAAGCCGTAAAGAAGTACTGAGCATGGCTGTTTTCTAATGACACTGTATTTACCAACTCTTTAAGTATTTTTAACATTTTGATACACTGTAACTTTGGCTTTCAATATCTCTATACTGAAAGTAATTATTTGGCATATTATTTAAAAATAGTAAATAGTCAAACTGGAAGTACTCATAAATGTCATAGTCACCATTTTTGTTGACTAAGATTCCATTTTAGTGACAGCCAAATTCTCACTTAGTAACACTAAAGATTAAAACATCATTAATACTTCAAAGAAAATATATGAAACAGTGCCTGCATATAAAGATTCATTAGAATTTGATTTGGAAATACTTGTTTACCTTCATTAGCATTTTTAATTTACTGGATGTTTATAGTTTATTTTTCTTATTTTATATAAAATAGATACATGTCAAGTAATTAAAGTTCAAAATACAACATATTTTAGGCAAAAACCTAGGACCCCTGGTATATGGTACCATTATCAAGTTCATTCCACAGTTCTCTTGAAATAACTATAAATGTTATTCATAAACTATACTGGAAAGTTAATGCATTGAAATGCTAAATAGCTTCTATATCATATTATGCCATCAGTTTATATGGTTTTCAACAACAAAGTGCATTTTATTAGACAATTTACTTGGTATTTTCTGGATTTTTTACTATGAATATGTGAAAATTTTAAATAATCTTGAGTGTTACAATATCCAGAAAGTGCATGTATATAGCTTATTATTTTTATGTAACAATAGCTCTGCAAATATATATTTGGAGCTGCATTTTTACAATCTGAAAATGTACATTTAATTTGGCAGCCTTCTGTAAGTGATTGGAGAAGTCACATAAGCATGACATTTCACTGGCATAAGAAATCAGTGGGTCAAATGAGTGAGACATTATTCTCCCTCTGAAACTTGTAGGCTGTATGCAATACATGTATTTAAAGGGCTATTTAAAATGTCTTCTGAATGTAAAGTTTGCGGGAGTTTCAGAGTAGAGATATTTAAATGAGCTTACATATTTTTGTATGTCTATATTAATTGCATAATCAAATGCATTGGCTCATTATATTTTCTACTGAATAAGCATTTTAAATAAAATAAAAATAACTAATACAGGTCTGTATTTTTTAAATCCATAAAATGCTTCTTAATTTGAAAGGCATTGTGGAGAATAATTAATTATATGCTTTTGTAAAGCAAAGCAGACACCTGTCTACATTCACAGTGTCTTTATGCTATATTAAGGGAGTGGGATCTCTTCCTTATCTTGGGCTCTCTTGTTTGCTTTTCAGTTGCTGCGAATGTGGCTGTGGAAGGGCTTCTTCCCTGTGCGCTGTTGCCCATCCAAGCCTAATATGGTTAGTGTTTCTTTCCCACTTTCACTCCTATGTGATGTCCCACTTATATGTATTATCGTCAGCATTCCTTTCTTTTTTCCATCTGTGTACATTTTAACAGTTAGTACGCCAGTTACACTTTAACGAAGGAGTAGAATAAAACTGATTCCCAAAGAGGAATTTTACCAAGTAGTTTCTCAATGGCTAATTTCAAATAAAATATACAAATGAGTATAGCCCATTACCCCTATGTGAAACATTCATATTTCTTTTCCAAACTTTTTACTGTGGTCCTGATTTAAACAAGGAAGTTGTAAGATTGTAGCATCTGTGTTACATTAGCATGTCAATGTTTTTGTTGTTCCATTGGGATTAAAATCATATCATACATGGAAGTAGAATTCTACTTCTGTCAAGGTGAAATCACATTTTCTGTCTCCCAGAACCATGGAATGATCATAACATAACTGGGGATGTTCTATTTTCATAATTATTGTAGATACGTATGGCATTGGAGAACATTACCACATGTAGTTTTAAATGGTTTACTTAATATTTTTAAATTTAAATTATATCAGATATTAGAAGTTATATTATTAATTTGATACTAGTGAAATAAAATATATAGACATTTTGAGGATCAATATCCAAATAGAATAGATAGTCAATTATTCACAAATGCAAATCCTAAATATGTAGCTAGGTTATAGCTATGAACTGTAGGCAAGAACATGAGACCAAAGAACTCTGTTTGCAGATTAGAAGGACTCCTAAACAAGACTAAGTGACCTTGCAAAAACTGAAATACTCCAGATAATTTCTTTGTAGATTAAAATCTAAATTCCTGTGCTACTGTATTGAGTTGCTATTTATAGTAACAACGTGATCTACCAAGAAAAGCTATTCTGAAATGCATTTTAGGGAATGACAGAGTTTCTGTGGGGCATTTTAAATTATTACTTGTATTCTCTAGCTCTAAATTAATGTTTGTTGATTCAAAAATCTGTGGTATGAATGAGTGTGCATGCATACGTAGATATGAGAACTGGGATAATCTGTGTAGATACCAATGATCTTCTAAGAGAGTCAGAGAGAGTCAACAAACACAGATAAATAAAATTCAAGTAGTTTTTTCTCAATCTTTTGAAATTTTTATATTTTAAAAAAATGTTGAAGTTAATATGAAAGTACAAATTTCTTCCATATTTTTTAACTTAGGAAATTCTTATATGATCCTGGGACTTCAATGAAAAAACAAACAAACAAATAAAAACAAAACAACAATAATAACAACACAAAAAACAAAAACTGAAATCTGGCAATAGCTAAAATATACAATAAATGAATTTACACTAAAAAAGTGTTGCTGAATTACTCATTCTACTTGAGTGTGGAATATAGTTGTTATAGGAGATAAATCATCACTAAAGCAGAATGGGCAAACTTCACATGTTAGGAAAAAATAAGATTGACATCCAGGTTTACTATAAACTAAATTTCAAAGATATTTTAATGGGAGTATGAACATTTATGAAGCCATGACTTAGAAAGTACTGGCTAACTTTAGCTGGCTTTAAAATTGCTTGATTTTTAAAATAGTATCTTTTTTCTACTGTGTAGTTGGCTTCAGGGAGTTGATAAAATAAACAAACAAAAGAGAAAAAGTGGGAAGGCAGAACACTTCCTCCTCAAATAACACACCAGGAAACTTAAGAGAAAAAAACACTTTCCTAATATCTTGTTCAAATAATGTTAGTAATTATGGAGGCAGTGAGTGTGTTTGTGTATGCATATATGTTGGTGTGTCTGTGTGTGTGCAAGCACAAAGAAAAAAAATAAATGGTTTAGCCACAAATATGCTTAGGGATGAAATAAAGTGCTGAATTTTCATGGTAAGACTTGGGGAATAGCCAGAATTTTTAAATGCTTTCTTAGTAAAGCAAATCAAAATAAAGCAAAAGCAGCAAACTTAATGAGCTTACATAAATTAGTAAGCTAGATGTCCAAGGTTATTACTGGAGAAGAATGGAAGCTAAAAATGTTTTTACTGCCTTGCTTTCTGAACTTGCACTTTATAATTTCAAGTCACTATGAGGTTTTAGTTAAAGATACCATTTGTTTAAAGTGCTGGGGAGAAAGCAACCTCAGATAGTGAAAATTAAGACAGAAGAATAATTTCTAATAGAGTCAGTAAAATATTGAAAAATATTGTCCTGAAATCTTGTCACTTAATTTTGTGTGTGAAATCATATCAGAATAGTCAATTATCAGCTAAATAATTTCCAGGAAAAGTTCTGTTATCATCATTTGTGAACAGACATATTTATAATTAATCAGCAGAGATTATTAGATATTTTGACATTCTAAATCTCTGTTTTACATTTCTTGAAAGATCACTCATGAATATATGTGTTGTGATTTTGACCTTAATATAGTATAATGCATCTCCATGAAAATTGCCCACTCTAAATATAACGGCTTTCAGAAGTACCCAGACATACATTATGGAAATTTCAGGATTTGAAAAGCATAATTTCAAAACCGTTGATCTAGATTTTTTGTTCTGCCATGCAACTATGTAAGAGCTCCTGCAAGGCTCTGGAGTTCTGAGTTTTATTCGGTCATATTTCCCAACAGGAAATTTTGCTCCATTATTTTGTAAATGTTTTGTTTTCCAGTTATAATCTGAAATTGGTAATTGTATGTTGGTACCTTTGATCTCAAAATTATTTTTTATAACTCTAGTTGTCCAATTTGTTGTGCAACCTGTACACATCCAAATAATGTTAATATTTTAAATATTTATTTCTGCTTTGACTGAATCTACCCAGTGATAAAAGATGTTTCTATAAATATCTGAATGAAACCCAAATGCATAGATTTTAGGCATCCTATACCCAAGACTTCCTACGTTTTTAACAGAGGTATTTTTTATTAGTGATCTTTGACTTTATGCCATTACAACTGGCTTGAGTCTCTAATTATTTCATTAGTTTAAAAAAATACTTTTACAAACTCTAAGTGTGGAATTGTTTTTTAATGTAAATAAGATATTAATATGTATAATTCAAAAATAACATTATCATTTATCCCTTGTGATTCATTTGTGTTTATGCTTACAGAAACTATTATATATTTATAACACAGTATTTCTTTTTTTTAATTCACTTTTATTGTTAGACTTATTGGGGTGACATCTGTTAGCAAGGATTACATAGGTTTCAGGCATACAATTCAGTATTTCTTTTAAGTCTGTTAAAATATACCATAGGCACAAAGTAACTTTTTTCTTAAAAATTCAAACATATGTCAGACTAGTTTCTCTATTTGTAAGTTTTTATGTTTTCATATCACTTACTGCTTCTTCTAAAGATTCAAGTGGCAAAGAAAATGAAGTTTACTATTTTGACAATAAAGATAATACATTCTTTATTTGTTCATTTACCTATCAGTGAATTTTAGAAAATAGAAATTTGGTTTTGCAAGATGAAAATTTTCTAGAGATCTATTGTACAAGTTGAATATATTTAATACTACTGAACTGTACACTTTAAAATGTTTAAGATGGTAAAATTAATTATAACCACAATTAAAATAAAATTGAAAATTAAAAAAATATATTTACTCAGAGACACAAGTGATAAACCTTGCAGAGACAAAAAACCACAACACATTTTTTCTGACAGCAAGTATGAATTACACTGAAACATTAACTATCTTAATTTTTCAATGAATCATTTTCCAATGAACCATTTTTCTTTTTTTCTATTTTAACTGATAGTTTTTTGAAATTTGAAGTAACTAAATTTTCATTTTCACATATGCTTAACAGATATATCATTTAATTTATCTTCACAATATTTCAGCAGATGTGAGGTTTGCCTGAAATGAGTGCTGTTCAAAAAGCATCCAGGCATGTAATATGAAAAATAGAGGCATTTATGGCTGGATTTTTTCCAGAAAGCTCATATGTGTGTATATACACACCCACCCACACACCAATGATCTCCTAAGAAAAAGAGACAACCGACATATATGTGTGTGTGTGTGTGTGTGTGTGTGTGTGTATAAAATATTGTAATATATTATACATACTACAGGGTCTGGCACAAATAATTCCCCCTTTTTATGAGCTGGTAATCTATACCAAATCTTTTATTACAAAATCATAAGCATGTAATTCTTATCATAACAATATCACTCTCAAGCACACTTTAGGTGACATTTTTAGGTGAAATATTTAAATCGCTATCCATCTCATGCGTAACATTCATGTACAGGGTCTGGCGTTACTTCTGCTGGACCCTGCATATAAAATATATTAAATTTCAATTGAAGTCTTGATATATAAACTGCTCCAAAATCCCTCTTTATTGGGAATCTTAGACTATAGAAGATATTAAGTGGAACTACTCTAATTGAGATATCCAATGATCACATTCATAAAATAGTTTAAAAATTCATAGAAAGCTACTTGTTCTACCATTAGGACAAAATTTATTGAAAATAAGGAGACTTAATCTGCACATGTGATGCTTTATGAAATGTGTTCTTATATCAAAATTCTAAGTCAATTAAAATTTAACTCAATATTGAAAAGGCTGTAATTCATCTTTGAGTTTTTTGAAGTATTTGAAATTGTGTTTGTATTATTGCTATTTTTAAAAAATTTGAAGAGTTCATTAATAAAAAATTGACCAACTCATATGTATTAATACTACACTACTTTGGAAAGTGTTATCTCTAAGGTTTTCTTTCCCCTGTCTTTTAGAATATGGAAATAAAAAATAACATATGGCATAAAATATGATATAAGTTATTCTCTCACATTGCCATTAATCATTAGATGGTTAGTATCCTTAATAAAATGTGGGATGGGAATCTAACAAGCTATGTCTATTTTTTGTGTGGTATAATCATCACTCGAATCCCATATTCAAATAAAGTGTGTTTTTCACTGCAATTGTATTTTCTTTGAGAAGTGTATTTGAGAAATTTTAGTAAGCGATAACAGATCAGTTGCATTTTTTGTGTATGCGTGTAAAAACTTCTATCTATCTTCCTGAGTAAAGAACTCAAAATCTCAGCACCTGAGTACACAAAGGAAGAATATGTGAATGAAAGCCTTAACATCTTACCAATAAGGCAGCCTAAAATATCTGTCTCATTGGCAGCATTTTCTCTCACATTTTTAGAATGTAGTCATTTAAAACAAAACTTTATCTATTTCCAGTATTTATTAGATATTATACTAATAAACTAATGTTTATATGCTTTTTTATTTTATGAGGCTGAATTAGCTGAGCTATTATTAAAACTACCTTTATTCAGTTGGAGAAAATCTTGAAGTGAAAAAGTCAAACCAGTATTTCCCAAAAGTTGTAAATTATTCTTTTCAACATTCCAGCAATAAAATCCTTAAATACAACATTATTATTTATGTCAGAACAAGAAGGAGTACATATATGGAGAAATGTACTTTGGAAAGAGGATACATTACAAGGAGCTTTTATTTTATTATCTATGCTAATGTTTGTTGCAATTTCTTTCCTTTTGAATATTTTTGTTTTAAAATAAAGTAAAACTTCCTTAATCTATCTAGAAAATAGAGGAACAACATAGAAATATCCATTCCTGAGCTAGGGGCTGCTGATGTCCACCCTTTTACAGAAATCAAAATGCAAAACCACTCCTTCCCTTCCACACCATTGCACTGCTCCTCACCTTATTAAGAATTATGGTAAAAAGAGTATTTATTTAGTTTTTATTTCTGTAGGCTAAAGCAATGGGAAAATCTGATTCTGTGGAGGCTATTATAGAGCAAGGATCTACAATCTCCTCTGGCATGCCATTCATCTATTCCTCCTCATTCACCATAAGGGTACCATTTAGTAAATTACTGATTTTGTGCATCACTAAGTGCTCTGGAGAGCTTCACATTTATACTTCTAATTTATTATCAAATCCTTAATTTACATTCAAGAACTACATATCTCACTGGTATATTCATCTATGCATAAATATTACTGTTTTCCATTTCATGTATTGTGGAAATTCCAAATACCTATATTTAGGATTTTATAGCTGGTGCCCAGTTTTTAAAATCAGCATTAATATGATCAAGGATGTGTAATCCAAATTCTTGGGATAGGTGTGAGAGAAAATCAACTCATTTCTAAATAACCTATCAAGCCATTGCTATATTTATATAGTAAACATCTATCTAGTACTTTTTAGTAAATATTAATAAATATTATTTATGCCTAAATATATTATTTCTCATGTTCACCTCAATTGAAAATAAAACATTGTTTTATAAAGTAAAATGAGTATAAATGACTTGAAGATGATTCCTATAATTACAAACACTGTAGATATTTTTAGAACAATATCAAAGCTCATTAAAATTGTGATATGAAGCAAAATGAAGAAAAGTATTTTCTATTCAGAAAAAAATGGTTCTAGAAGGTAGGAGGTGTCATTTATTTACAGAATAGTATGTTTATTGATTGTCTGAAGGTTGAGATCATACATCTGGAGCAGGTACAGAAGATGATATTGAATGAAGTTTCCCTATTATGCTCTGTTATTAGCAAGGCTGAGCCACTGCTTGAGTGCCAGTCTCTGCCAGCTGTGTGTACTTTTACTTGTTGTATCTTGTTGAGACTTGTTTTAATGGTGCTTGGGAGGAGGCGGGTTCTAGAACTTAATTTTATATGTTAATGTGACATGCATCTGTATATGTTATAGAGCTCCAGAGATGCCCATAGTAAAAAATAACTCCTGTTTATTACCCTCCTGGCTCCCATCCTAGGTATTAAAATGTTAACCGCTCCTCACCAAGGTATTCCCAAATCATTTTTAAGATGAGATCAAGTGTTTTATTTCCATTTTCATATGAGAAATTTGCATGCAATTTAAATGCCTATGAGGATTATTTAATGATAAGGATTATGTGAGGAAACAAGTTCGAAAGTTTAATGTTTTCTTGAAGGCAGAAGAGTTGAAGGTGAAATTGATGTTTGTTCTCTGATGTAAGTTACAAGAATTTGTACATGCATTTTAGAGTTCTTTAGAATCACCTTTAGAAATTTTTTTGTCAATATTATTTAAATAACATAAATCTCAGAATGATTTCACGATTGTATTTAGAACATTGGTAAAATGGAGATATGAATAACTTATCTCTAGAGGCATATACATTAAAAATAGAAAAGACAATGAATTACATAGAAAAATTAGGAATGATATATTAAAAGTAAATAAATGTTAACTTGAAAAACAAATATAATTACAGTATAATTTTATTTGCCTTTTCTCTCTATTTCACTGTCGTGAGGTGATTCAAGATGTCTCAAGGGCTCTTGAATGACAAATACATCTAAGTGTTATGAATAAAACTTGAAAAGCCACCAGATCCTTATTGTATATTTTTCCTCACCCAATAAGACTATATATATTAAGTATATTACTTCAATTTTACTTCCTGTATTTACTAATAAATTGCCAGTTCTTTAAGATGATAAAATGAAAATAATTGTATTTTTTTAAATGGCAAAAGGATGGGTTATCTTACTTATTGCATAATATGTACGTAATTATTCACTAGAAAATGTATAGAATAAAATAGGTTTTATTTTTATATCAAAATATATGCATATTTAAGAAACATCCTAGAATATGTAACCAAGGACTGGTCCTTATTAGCACATGTCAAATGGACATTCATTTAGATCACATAGTAGTTTTCAACCAATTTTGTAATGAAAATATTTTGTCAACCTACATTTTGACTATTGTCTTTACACAGAAATAAGCAGAAATTTGTATTTAATAAATTCATATTTGTTATAAGAGCTTATGAATAGTCAATTCTCTTAGAGCTTCACTTAAAAATAATTTAAATATTTTCATTTTTGTCACTTGTTTTAATGTAATGTGGTTAACAATATACCACATCAACTTAGCATTCATTAGTGTACTTCTCCACACACTTGTCATTGTATTGATACAATGAAAATATAATTTAATTATTCATTTATTTATTCATCAATGTGACAATATTTTTAGTGTTAACTTTGAGCCAGGCACTAGGCCACTACAGAAATTTATAGGTGACTATTAGTTGCTGCCATTTAAGAAACTGACAAGTAGTAACATAGCTGAAATCATATACAAATAACTAGGTGGCATTGCAGAACGGAAATCACACTATGGGAGTGGTACAGAGAGTTATTGGGTTCAGAGGAGGGTAGATTGCATTAAGTTGAGGTATCAGAAAAAAATGAATGCAATATTTTAACTGGATTTTGATAAATGGAAATTGTTAGGAAGAACATCTAAAGTTCAGGAACCAGTATATGCAAATATATGGGAGCATCAAAAAATATTTTAGAGACCTAAAGCTAAAATTTAGTGCAATTAAAGATGATAGTTAGAGATGATATATGAAATGTACATTAGGGCTACATTTAGAAATCTACCTTATTATTTTATTAAAGATTTTGCTGGGGATAGATAATAGGGAAGTATCATATTTAAAATTATTTTCCACAGCCATGTCTATTATAGTTTAGGACAGCATTTATAAAATGTAGATATATCAGTTTAGAGGCATTAATAGTAATCGAAATGAAATATAACCAGGTCTTACCTCATGAAGAAACACAGCTAATGAAAAGGAAGAGATGGATGATAAGACATTTGTGTTATATGTCTGGGATATAACAACTAATCTGTTGTGAGGTACACAAGAATAGGGCTTTGATCTCAAGTGATCAAGGCCATTGCAGTGTTATTAATAGAAAAAGAAGGTGGCAGAGCAAGATTGGAAGTAAAGAGAAATACATTGATTAATTTTTCTGATCTATTGAATTTGAATGCCACTATAAAATAAATCTATGAAAAATAAAAGTACAACTTTCAAAACAATTAAACCAGAGGTATTAGATAAGGTATTTGATGGTATTAATTAAATTGATGAAAATGAATGGGTTGACAGTAGCGAACCAGAGAAGGTCAGGCAGAGTACCTAGGGAAATGTCTATATAAATGAAGGAACAAGAAGCATTCAAAGAAAAAGAATATTTAGGGATTTTAGTCCATCATAAATTATTAAAAACTAAGAAAAAGCTATTGGATTTAAAGGTGACCATGTCACAAGTGAACTTTAGAAGGATATATTTTGTAAGTTATAATAGGATAAAAGGGCTCGCAAAGTAGAAGTAGTTGAGAAAAACAGGAGACAGTAAGATTTGGTGAGTAGAACTGAGAGGGAGTTCAAGTTGTCGAGAATTTGACAGTGATCTGATTGGACGTGAGTGGAAAAGAGCCAGTGGAGCAACTAAAGAGTCCAAAACAAGAAGGAAAAACAAAACAAAAGTGAATGATAGAGTAAGATGCTGAAAGTGAAAGACTATTGGATCAGAGACCCATTTTGGGAGTTCATTCTAAAAAGAAGCAGTGGCACCTGAGCTGGGAAAAAAATGTGAAAGTGAGGGAGAACAGAAAAATGCATGGTGTATGGTGTATGCTGAAGAGAAGTTAAAAAATGGGTTTGGGAGCTCCCTGGTGGTGCAGTGGCTAGGCTTCGGCGCTGTCAACGCTGTGGCCTGGGTTCGACTCCCAGCCAGGGAACCACCCACATTAAAAAAAAAAAAATGAATGTGGATGGCTTCAGACTTCTCAGTGAAATATGGATAAGAGTGAGAGATGTTGGCTGGAAAAATATGACACATCCAAAAGGAGTATGGGTGTTATTTCATATAACTAGTGTGAAAATTAGCTAGGGTTGCAGTAATTTCAATTGCATTTCACACTGCTGGGCTTGATGGGATTCACCACTTAGAGGCATGGTTGATTGTAGCTTACTCTGTTCCAGGAGGTGTGGTTACAGCAAAGCAAAACAAGATCCAGAAGAGGAAAAGATGCATTTTCATAATGGGCACAGTAAGCAAATTGTAAAAACTCAAACAGTAACAAAGACTTTTTGGTTATTTTGGTTTATTTTTCAGGTGAGATTTGTAGTAACTGACCAAAAATATTAGGTTAAAAAATGTTAAGTGTTTTGTAATGTTCCTGTAAAGCATATAGGCTTGGGGCATTGCCAGCTGATCCCAAGCAATGGCAAGATGATTTGTTCAATTATTTAAAGCATACCTTCATTGTAATCATTAAAATAAAACTTATTGCTTAAGATAAAAAGTCATTATATGTCACATTAAAGTTCCAGGCCAATTCTAATTCCTAGCAATACATTCAGTAGAAATTCATCTTTGAATAACACCAAATGTTTATTTTGTCATTATTAGAACAGTGTGAGTTTTGTCAAGTAAATGACAAAAAGACTTTTTTTTTTGGTCACTTCATCATGACCATAAAAGTCAAAATCATTAAAGCCATAATTTATGCTGTAAAGTGTTGAGTCCATTTTCATAGTCTTAATCTTATTTAATGTTACTTATCCCAAAAAACACTGTAAAGGTGATTTGGTAGATTTTTAAATCCGATGCAACTGAAGCTAATGGAAGCTTTGTATGCTTGTAGACCAACAAACCAACAAATAAACTACTGGCATTTCATGAGCCAATTTAGTAAACAAAACTGTCTTACTCATAGTTTGCCTCAGAGACTGACTCTCTGAATGTTGATGTTTGAAAGATGTATTTACTCATATTCATTTCTTGTACATGCCAACTGTATAGATTTCTAAAATTATAAAAGTGAAATAGCTGAACAAATGACTTCTAACTCATGAAAAGGTCTGTCCTTGCAGCTCAGGCACTTACAGGAATTAGGGATTTCAGCCACATTTGTATGTTAATAACATTTATAAGTTCACTCATCTATCACAAGCACTTCTATTTTAATGCCAATTTAATTTTTCAGTTAAACTGCCAGGAGTAAGAACTTATATTGATCCACATACCTATGAGGATCCCAATCAAGCTGTCCATGAATTTGCCAAGGAGATAGAAGCTTCATGCATCACCATTGAAAGAGTTATTGGAGCAGGTACCACAGTGTGCTTAATTCATCCTTTAACTTGTGTTTAATTATAGAATGTAATATATCAATGTCCTGAACTAACACAGAAAGTTTTTAATCTTTTGTGACTGACTCACTTTCAAAGTGGTATGTGATTGATCATATTTTAATGTTACCTTCTGTGTAGCTCATACTGCAACGAGCAAATGTCTAGTTTATGAAATAAAAAAATAAAGTAGCAAACATATATAATTCATAGTATTTCACCACCTACTGTTTATTATTAATAAATATACATATATAGTTTGTAATGTTCAAAAATATTTATATAATTAAAACACCCAGTTATTATTTTTATGAATCATCTCTCCCTTACCGTTGTTTCCTTTTGGTTCTGCTATAAACTTGTCTCCTTTTTCCTTCTCATCAATGGCACTACTAGAGTAGAAAGAGAATGAAGGAAATTATTTAAGTCAGTTGCTTTTAATTTCTTTGTAACATTTCCATTAAGGTTTTTGTAGGTGAGATGGATGAAGCTAATAATCCCCAAATTTTTTTATGATCACTTGTAGATGATTTTTCCCAATGCACTATTTATTTCTATTAACATTGATAATGAAATTTGAACTCTCCTTTTAACTCTATTTCATTAACCTATGACTCTATGAGTGCTTTAGAGTATTACTAATTACAGGTTTCAAATGTTTGTTTATTTTTCCATCTTTGTCACAGGTGAATTTGGTGAAGTTTGTAGTGGACGTTTGAAACTTCCAGGAAAAAGAGAATTACCTGTGGCAATCAAAACCCTTAAAGTAGGCTATACTGAAAAGCAACGGAGAGATTTCCTGGGTGAAGCAAGTATCATGGGGCAGTTTGATCATCCTAACATCATTCACTTAGAAGGTGTTGTGACCAAAAGTAAGTACAATGGCAAATTATGCGTGTGTGTGTGTGTATATATATCATGAATATCTGGGTTTATTTTATTAGGTTATCATTAATTTCAGACTAGAGCCATAGTAATGATATTAACAGTTTCTCTAATATTAATAATAATTGTTCTGTAGTTTAGTCAATTCTTATCGAAGCTGATCTTCAACAAACCTGAATTTCTAATTATTTTTTCAAAACGTATGTATTAACTCACTTACTATTACTTCAGTGCCAAAGAAAATGTATCCAGATAAAAGCAGTAAAGGCATTAATTTTTTTTCTCCTGGCTTTTTCACTTCTTTTGCTAATGAAATATTAACTTCAAAGTTTTGATTGAGGCATTGAAGTTGAACAGCTAATAGGATTAATATAACCCTAGGTGCCCTGTCTTTTTCAGAACTTTTTTAGTTCTTTACTGCCAGATGTAGTTCCTTTATTCATTATTTTATTGAGATATTTTAATAATTTTAGGGAAAGCACAGCCTCAGAAGACCATGAAAGTTCCTTGAGACTCATTATTTTGTTAAAGCAAAACTAGTTTTTACTCAAAAAATATAATTTCACCTCTCTTTTTGTATTAGTGTTTTATAAATGTATTTATGTGGTAAGCTTCACAATATGAGATCTTCAAATGATTTTTCAGTCATCCAATAAACTAGTTATATGGCACATAACAGAGTTCTTTCTTTTAACATTGTTTTTCTTTGCCATGCTATGTACTTTTATTCCTTCCTTTATCCTTCATACCCTACATGTCACTTATTAAATCATCTAAAAACTTTGGCAAGGAATATTCTTTAGATTTTTTTCAAGCATTTGTTTACCTTCCAGTTTATATTAATCAAGTTTTAAATGATATATGCCAAATATGCATACTAACAATCCATATTCAATACATGCCTTTGACTAAGTAATTTTAATGTATTAAATATCCATTCACTCCTTTTATCTTTCAAATATGGAAAACAAAACAATAATAACAATGCAATATTTTCACAATAAATAGAGACAAACGAGATGAAACAAAATATTTATCTAGTATAAGTTAATTCCTAACTCATGGTTCATTCTGAGTACGTCACAGTGAGAATTCAGAAATCTCCCACAAGTTGAGAAAATAACCACAGCAAAAAGTAGCATATTAATGGCTGGTTGAACTTTTGAATAAGTTGGAATTTTTATGAGATCTCTTTTTTTTTAATGTCTCAAGGAGATACACATCTCCAATAAGAATTACCATAGAGGAACGCTACATCAAAATAAAATAACCTTCAAGACATGTGGGTTTCTTCAAAACTTAGATGTGTTTTTTCTTCCAGTTGAGCACTCACCCATACATTATTCCCCTTTGACAGAAACTCAAAGAGGATATTGCTATAGAAGGAAGGACATCCTAAAGTCTTGTAGGAACAAGTATGTTGCTAAAGAAAGGTGGGAGGCAGGGACAAGAGAGAGACAGGCGGGCAGCAAAAAAAATTTTTATTTTTGGAAGGAATAAAATAATGATATTTTACAAAAATTAGACCATATAATAAATGGGAAGGGATATTTTAAATAAAAATATAATATGAGGATGATTGTCACTGATACAATTTGATTTTGACTATATTTTATCTGATAGACTATATTCTATCAAAGGAAAGACCTTGAAAGGACATCAGCAATAGCATTTGGTGCTAAGATATGATAGAACAAGGATCATAATAATGATTGAGTAATATTTCTTATGCAGGAATAGTCTGTCTAATATAAGGCATAGTTCTTAATGATAGTTATAGTAATAATGACATAAAATATTTGATAAATTTTATGTCTTAATTTCATCTTTAATCTGACTGCTAAATTTAACTTCATTAAAACAATTTCCAACCATGACTCCCTGCTACTCAGGGTAAATGTATAGCTCCATAGGCAGGCAATCTTTCTTTTGTAATATTAATGTAATGTTTAGAATGGTGCCAGATTACTATTATTATCATGGAACACAGTGTTGTGTAATGATAAAAAATATAGACTATGACTCTAAGCACCTGATTTTAATTTTGGTTTTACCATAAACTGTTAAGTGTCTTTGCACAAGTTAGTTAAACAGTCAGAATCTTAGTTTCTTCATCAATGATGTAGAGTAAGAAAACCTCATAGTGATGTTGAAAGATGATATAAATATAGGTACACTTTAGAATGGGCATGGCAGAGACTAGGTATTTAATAAATACATAGTTATTACTTTTCCATTTATCTCTCTTCCTACACACTCAACTCCTCCATGTCCATTTCATTCTTAGTCCATTTTAATATACCTCATATTTTGCCCTACCTACAGTGCCTTGTTTTCAAAAACTGACATCTTATATTTATTATTTTTTAAATTTCTTCAAAACCCTATTCAAATTCCATCACCTCCATGAAATATCCCTCATCATTTCACTCTGTAGTAATATTTCCTTCTTTTGAACACTTTGCCTATGTAAGGATTTTTACAACAGTTTATAACATTGCTTCATTTATCCCAAACTCTTCTTTAGATTTTCCATTTAATTTTGCCTTTTTTGCATATATTTAGCTTAAAAAAAATTTACTCCCTGAGAACATAGATCACGTCCCAAATATATATGTAAACCTTTTGTACCTAAATCTAAGTCAGTCCAGTCACCTTATTAAACACTTTGAACCTCAGTGCCACAAAAAAAGGGGAGAATAACACCTATTTTATAAGATTGTTATACAGATTAAATTAAGGTATATGTGTGTGTTCGTGTGCATGCACAAAATTGAAAGCAATAGCAAATAAGTATTTATTTCCATCTGTTTAAGTGATTGTATCAGATACTAGTGGACAGTATCCAAAATTTATTAGAATGTTCATCTTTTTCATAGACCCCTCATCTATTACAGAACTTATTTAAGTAAATGGGACATGACTGAGCTAAATTAACAAAACTTTTCAGTCTAAGACAATTAAATTTGCTATATAATTTATATGCACATGAAAATTTTATTTAGAGAAGCAAATATCAGTATCAACAAATGCTGTCTACATTCTGTGAATTCTAGTCTAAAAAATGGTACTGTGGTTGGGAATACAGTTTTTAAATGTCCAGTCTTTTACCTAAATATTCTATTTGATATTACTGCCATGAGGCTACACATATAAATTAAGCCAAATTTAAATATTTTAAATATTTCTGTCTTTATTTTTTTGTTCCATGTGTATTGAAACTGTATTTCTATTAATAAATGTAGCTCTTGATGTTCAACATAGGAAGTCTTCAACTTATTTTTAATGTACCATGTTGCAACTCACTTTATTTGTGTCCTTAATTTCATACTCTCTGATCTGATGCTAATTTATTCAGCAATTATTCTCAACCTGCAACACGCAGATAATGAGACATAAGTGCAACTAAATCTTGTGATTTTTCTGATTGAAACCGAGGTAGGGAGTCTGAAGTAGCACTGCTATGGAGGGTGCTATCATCAGCCTTCATCTTTCTGTATCACTGCCCTGTCCACCGGAAACATCGGCCCTCATTCAGATTCCTTCTGGGTTTTGTTGTTAAACAGTACACACCATAAATAGATATATATTCTAAAGAGGCTCCGTGACAAATGATGTAAAAAAACCCATAGGTCCTGGCTTAATTGACTCATTGGCCATGCAAGATGCTTTAATGTAATATACACAGTGCCAGCTTTTACTATGTAATGAGATTCATAAATAACATTAAAAGAAAAATACATAATTTTTCATAATTTTTAAGAATTTTTTCTTGCCATGAAAATTATTATCATAATTGACTAAAGGAATATTTCTGCTGAGTCTTACAATTATTTATATTTATGTTTCTTAACCTGGATTCATATAAAAATAAATTTAGTTCTGTGTAATTGGTAAATTTAAACAAAATATTAGAGCAACTTTAGAGGAATATCTCCCAATTCCTTTATGTCTGAGGAAATGGCACATTCAATGATAATTGATTCTTTAAGTTGTCAGACAATTCTGACTTATGTAAATTTATAATTATCTTTCAAAGATTATTTCATTCTAACAAAGTCACTTCCATACTCCAGGCCTTTATTATATATTCCCAAGGCTATTTCAAGCCTTCAAACTAGTCTTCCCATTTTGGTATTTTCCCACATTCGTTCATTGCACACCTATTGTCCTTAGGTAAATTTTAATAAATTACTGTTTTCCTTTCATGCCTCAGTGCTAAACAAGCTAGCAAATCAAGCAAAATATGAATACATATTCTTTGACAGTTAACCTGATGTAATTTGGCTATATCTCCATATTTCACTATTTGCTTTCCAGACAACTCTATCTAGTTCTTGCTCTGTCCTTTCGATATACTTCCTTTAGTTCTAGAATGTCCTTTCCACTTTCCTAGCTCTACTTGACTTTGAGTTTAATTTATATGTCACCTTCTCCCTGAGATCTGTGTAATTTACCTTCATTTGTCCTTCTTGCCTGAGTGTCTGCCTGGCATAGAACAGGCAGTAATGTTGAAAAGCTAAGGAAAGGAGAGCTTCTCTGTTACATGTTATAATACAAGCTTCAAAGACCAGAGGTTTTTGCTGTGCTCTCTCCTGTGTGTTCTTAGGTCAATGCTCAGTGTGTGTAACATTTCACATATTTGTTGAATAAATGAATTCAGTCAGAGGCAATCTTATAAACTCTAGTAACATTGCTCTGCTCTGTGTCATTCTAGACAATATATCACAGATGTGCATATATACGAGTGTGTGTATGTGTATCTATCTATCTATCGATCTATCTATATCTGTGTTTTATCGGTCTTACTACACAACAAGCTTCTTGAAACTAATATATGTTTATGGCCCTCCTAGTGTCTATCACAGGAAGAGAGAGAGACATTAGATAATTTAAAAATGGACATAAATAATATTAAATGAGTGAATGACTAAATTACAGTTATGTAAATATTTAAAGCTAATTAGGGTGATATAGAGTTTATATTTTTAATTTTTAATAATTTGTTCTATAAAACCATGGGTGTTTTCAAAAAACAATTAAAATTCACACAAAGAAAATTGCCTGAGAATCTTTTTACAGGATTTTGCATGTAAGTTATTACTACTACTAATCATTCACATTACTTTAAGAGTTTGCTAAGCTTAATGTAATATAATATAATACCTTCTTTAATCTGCACAGTAATGCTAATATGTTTTCTGGCTGACCATTAACCATGAATAATTGAATTATAATATTTGTGTTCCTTCGGGGTAAAAATAAAAGTAACTTCAAATAATTGCCAAGTGTTAGGATACTAAATGGTATACAACCCAAATAAAATAACATAGTGATATAAGACTATTGATACACAAGTGTAAGCACAGGCTTACTATTAATTATCTGCAAGTCTTGTAAAATGTTTCAAAGAGAAATCCAGTGGCAAATATATTCCGCTGAATAACAGTACTTCCAAATCTGATGCTTCCTTATAGCCCTAAGTGATACCATGTATTTGTTGGTGAGTTAAAGGTTTTAGAAAAGCAGGTGGTAGCAATGGAAATAACATAATAAACCCAGATTTAGATGCTACTCTTGTGGTATGGCCTACTTCAGTGTTTCTCAAAGTTTAATGTACCTCTTAGGATATTGCTAAAATGCAGATGCTGTTTCCATAAATCAGATTGGGCAGTGGCATTTTGCAATTCTAACAAACTCCCAGGTGATAGCTATGTTACTTGCCAAGGGCCATACTATGGCAGGCAAGGGCTAGATCGGCGTTCTCTAAGTGTGTTTCACCTAACTTTGAGATATCTTACAGAAAAGCTTTGAGTTACCACGAGTGGAATATGTTCTTTTCTCTTGGATTTGTCATGGACGTTAGCACCAAAAATCTTGACCAGTGAAACAAACTCAGCCTCTGGCAACAACATTTCTATTTTCTGCATCTATGGCTTCGACTACTATCAATACTTCATTCAAGTAGAATCCAAGGCCATTTCACTATAGAATATTTCAAAACACTTGGAATATACACAAGTAACGATCATATGCGGGATGTCTGGAAAATATCCAGCCCTGTAATATGAAAAATAGAGGCTGGATTTTTTCCAAATAGCTCTCCTATGTAAGACTATATTATTTACTGAAGGAAGCTAAATTTCTACCAGATCTGCCATCAATGGTTGAATAGTTTGATATGGCATAGTCATGATTACCAAGACTGTTTTAACAGAAAAACTAAATATTTGGGAGATTTAAAATAAAATTTAAAATTAAAATAAATATTTGAAATTCTAGGCATCATAGTATGGAGAAAAGGAAAACAACTTTCATAGTGAGATGGACATAAATTTGATTCCCTATTTTGGTTCTAATGTGACTTGCTCTGCTCAAATCAAGTAATATCTTGAATTCTTCTAACCCTCATTTTTCTTTCTCTGAAAAATGTCTTTCATGTTATCACTTTTATAGAATTTTAGTAACAATTAAAAATAACA
The DNA here is from genome assembly GCA_004026885.1 of Lyroderma lyra. NCBI lineage: Eukaryota > Metazoa > Chordata > Mammalia > Chiroptera > Megadermatidae > Lyroderma > Lyroderma lyra. Next base: position 117,568 of record PVJL010000969.1, on the reverse strand, counting down.
TTGTGCTTTGCAAAGAGTAGACAATAAATCAATAAATTGTAGCTCTTTTATGATTATCAAAAATAAATGTGAATTCCCCAAATAATGTGTTTCTATTACTGTTTCCACTCTGCCTAGGTGGGGTCTTCAGTAAATAATATAAAGTAATATAAAAGCTCTAGTCTGTGATTAAAATTATGTTTTGACATGCTTTATGAACTCTATATGAATTTTTGGTAATATGTTTTCAAAATTATTGGAAGATCTACTCTTTGTCAGTATTTCAAGCTTGATAATGGAAAATGATTTATAGAGTTTTATTGAATTTGCAAGGGCTAGAGTAAGCCATGTTAATTATTGCTATGTCATTCTTGCAGGCTAGCAGGAACTGAGATAAAACATAAGCCAAACTAAATATAATTAGCATTAAAATGATTCAAGCATGAAATATAATCGAATGGGTCCTGAAGTGTCTCATTCTTTTCAACAAAAGAAGATCATACTGTTTGCAAACATTCATTTTAATTGCTTTTTCCTCATTTTGTGAAATATGAGAGGTGTTTTAGGTCCCTATCACATTTCTTAAGTTACATTTTTGCTATTGACATAACATCTACATTGTCATAAACAATTAATCTGATTTTTCAAACTAGGTGATGCTAGCCTAGCTATATAATCTTACTGGATGAATATCAGTGTCCATCTCCCTAAAAAGTAATAATTTTCCCCAAATATATTTTATTAAATGTTAATATGTTTTCTGATCAATTCATTCTCTTTAGAGTAAATTCTTTCTTTTTAGCTCAGTGAGTCTGAATTGAACTTAAGGAATAAAATTAACCATGAATAACATTTTTACATGCGAATTCAATCCAGTTCCTGCTCAGTAGTAAATAGTTACCACTGAACCAATAACTGTATGAAGACAGTCTAAAAAATTAGAAGGTAGGCAGAAGGAAATAAAAATCTAGGAAAAGAGAGAAGAAGGAAACAAAGTTTTCTAAGTAAAACTATAGGAAAAGTGCCACAAGACATAATGAACTTGTGGTAGAGCAGATAATGATAGTCATGACATAGAGTTTCATTTTGATGCCCAAAGCTCCAGTAGTATGAACTGAGAAGTGCTAATGAAGGAAGGCTAAGACTATATTCCCTAGACACCTACTGTGTTTAGGTTCTTTCCATTTTTTATACCACGACAACTCCCTCAATGGATTTCTCTAAGTGAGAGAAGAAATCAGGCAGTGTCAGAGTCAAAGAGCCACATAGGAAGGATTCTCAGAATCACAAGCTGATTCCAGACAGTGTTGGCATCCTTCTTATTTGATCAGGGCTGAAGTTCAGCATGTACATACTCTTTTGACTCTATTAGCTATAAACTTATTGAAATACTTCCATAGTGTATGATGAAAAACCAATGCCAGAGTTACCCATGTGTCCCCTTTGTCTGCCTACTCAGCCTCATCCCTGATACTTCTGAATTGCTGAAATCAGACCAATGAACAGAGGATGGCTGGTACAGCAGAACATCCTAGGATACTCAAGCTTTAGGGCTGGTATACTTTCTGTCACATAGGTACCTGTGGCAAAGCAGCTATCAAATATTTTGCCTATCACTTTTAGGGAAGTATAATGGTTCTGAACTTTTGGAAGAAAAGGGGCATCAACATTAACAAAAGGCTGAAATGGACTGTCATGTAAGAATGGGATCAAAATGTCCTGACTTAGAAATTTGTCTTTTAATTTTATGTGAAGTCCTATATAATAGGTGTGGCAATTTCATTAAAATAAAGTTAAAATGGAAGCATTTTTCTTTTTATTCATGCACTTAGATTATAATTATACACCCTATACATTACAAATATAGAAAAATTCTTACAATTTTTTTTAATCTTGTGCCATCAGACCCATTTAAAATACAATATGAACCTTTCGTTTTTTTAACTAAGGTATTGTATTTCCAGTCATTTTTAAAATCAGTATTCCCCCAACTCTTCTCCTGTCACTTCTTGATTTACAAAGAAAAAAAATTCAAGACTCTTCAAAAAATCAAATATATGGTTATATTTGAACTTGATGAGCTCTTTCATGACAAGATCCCTTGGCACATGCTGCCTCTTTATTCCTGGAATATCTGTCACCTTTTATTCCACCAATGACCCTTTCAATCTTCAAAGTTCAGATCAAGTGACATCTCCAATGCACATTCTCTGCATATGTGATGTTTCACCTAATGTAAGCATCTATAATCATATGCCAAATGAATTATTTTAGACAAAGATTTTTGTAACTCATAAGCTTTAAAGCAGAGGAAAGAGATATATCTACCTTTGCAATATACTCATCACATTCTGTGGAAAGAATATTACTCTTACAATATTTTAAAATAATATAATAATCTGAGTGAGAAATAAGACTGACCTGCCTTGTTATTCTAAAGAGTGACTTTTAAGTGATTTTGGAATGAAAAATTAATTTTCTTCCTATTTATTTCTTTTTGATAGGTAATTAACTTCCTATGTCTCTACTTATACTGAGGAATTATGGTGTATGAATAAATATACAAGTTCTAATTCTATGACTTGAATTAACCATTTCTCAAGTAGAATACAGTTGCCTTTCTGGAAAATGCCATGAAGTTCATTATAATGCATTTCATGATTGTAGAGAGTTTGTTTTCTCTTCATAATATAAATAAGTTAATTAATAGATATAAGTATAAGAGTAATTTTTCTGTCTTAAGATCTCATTTTACTAACCTCAAATAATTTAATTAACACTTAAATTTTATGTAGTATATGTTTTTAAAAGAGCAAAGAGACAATTTCTGAACCATGGTGCGGTTACTATGGAGTGATAAAACTAACAACCGTGATTTTAGCTATTTTCGCATTCAAGAAGGATTTTTTTTTATCTTTTATTTTTTATCCTGTATCACAGACATATTATGTACAAAATACCAAATTTATGAGGTATAAAACATGGCTTATTCTCTTAGCTAACTTACATCTACTAATAGCAAGGAAGTTAACCCACAAAGCTGATTAAGTTTATAAACTAATAATATACAGCAAATTCTAAGTGGTAGGATTTATTCTAAGGGCCTTGGTAACCATATGAGTTAATGGATACTCACAACAACCCTATGAAGCAGGTGCCATTAATATCCTAATTTCACAGGTGAGAAAACTGAGACACAGAGATAATAATTGATTTGCCCAAAATCACATGGTATTAAGTGATTAACATGGGATTCAAAGCCTAGAAGTATGGTTACAGAATCTGTCCAGCTAATCTCTAGGCTATACTTCTATATTAGATGCAAAAAGAGGACCCTTTCCATCAGAATGATGATTGCAAGAGACATGGTGAGATAGCAAGACAGATGAGAACAGCATTTTGAAGAATGAAAAACTTTGGATTGATAGTGATTGTGAATTGTGTGTCAGAGAAGGAAAAGGGAAGTAGCAATAAGGAAGGGAGTCACAAGAATGCAGAAATCTGTTAGGAAAATACAATATCTATTCAAGAGACCATGAACAAGGCAATTAGACTGGACAGGAATTTTTATTTAGAATTTTGAGAAGGATGAATATATTCACAGTACTTTGCTGGATATTATTGTTTGAGACATAATATCACTACCACTTTTAAAATAATATTATTGAACTCATTTTCTGCAGGAATTGATTTTGATAGTGACAATTGTTAACATTTTAAATATATTTTAAATGTCAATCTTTTATTATCCTTGTATTACTTTCTTCTCATTGACCGTGCACGCCATTACACTGAGAATCCATCATGTCCAGAATTTACTTGGTACTTAAAGAGGATTTTCTTTAATGAATGTATATAATTTGGATGCTAATAAAAACTTCCAGGTAAACATTTTTTAAGTAAGAAGGCAAAATCAGAAAGCAACAGTTCATCTACGTTTTTTTTCAGGTAAACCAGTGATGATAGTGACAGAGTATATGGAAAATGGCTCTTTAGATACATTTTTAAAGGTAAGATTTCAGACAAATTTAATTATTCAAAGTGTTATTTATATATTGATCATGATATTGAGCTTGAAATTGAGCCACTATAAAGCTGAAGTTTTAAATAGATAGAAATACCTGCACTTAGAATAATTATACTACAAAATATTATCTTCAATTTGAAAATTGTTCTCTTCAGAAAACTTAAATTCAAATCATGTGTTTACAGTTTTATTTAAGCATATGTTAATTTTCCTGAAAATAATAATGAGGGAAGGAAGGAAAAAAGGAAAGGGAAAAAAGGAGGACTGAAAGAAAAGAAAGGAAAGGAACCAAAGAAGCTTTTACTAATACTTAATTTTCTCAAAGTTTATTATATTATGCAGAACAAAGAAAAATGTTTAAAAAATCTGTGCAAATTATCTACTTCGGGGCCAAATAAGCTTATAACCCATCTGAGGGCCAGCCACTGCTTGTTCCAATGGCGTCATCATATGGTAATAGACAATACTAATCCTGTATTGTCAGACTTCCTGGTTTTGGAAAAAGAATGCTTTTATGTGTAAGCCTCCAAATTGTAAACATTGGCATCTCATTTTATTAATAAATGGTTTGTGCCAGGCAGTGTAACATATTTGCAGACCTGATTAATCTAGGCCGGCAGTTTTTCATCTTCAATGTAGCAATTATTGCTATTGATTAAGAATGGTGAAGGGAAATGGCATTTTGATGATCCTAAGAGGGGCCTGTGCATTAAGTATGACAGCAGCCCAGGGACTCTCCTTCCACTCTCCAGCATCTACCAAATTCTCTTGCCAACATTTTTATACATAGTTTCCAGTGTTCCAGTCTCTTAAAGTCACATCATGTCTTTATTTCACAGTAATCATCTGATGAGCCTTTTTCTGTCTGCGGTAAGTTAGGTGCCCACAGCAAAGATATTATGCTCCTAAGAAGTGCTAACATTGTCCTGATCATTGCTTAGTCAGTTTACTCCCATATGTTATTGCAGAATCTTCTTTTATCTCCTCTGGCCATTTCTTCCTTACACCAATATACTATCTATACAGCCTCTTTTAAAGCACCTTGAAAATATACGGTGTCATACAGTTCTTTGTTTTTTCTGTCTGGCTTATTTCACTAAGCATGATGGTCTCCAGGTCCATCCATTTTGTTGCAAATGGCAATATTTCATCTTTTCTTATAGCTGAGTAATATTCCATTGTGTGTGTATGACTTCACTCATATGTGGAATATAAAACTGAAAACAAAGAGAAAAGAAATGAACAAACAAATAACCCATGGACACAATCCATAGTTTAATGTTTATTTGGGGACGAGTGGGTTAGGGAGGGGAGAAAGGGGAGGGGGTGGGAAAGGAGGGGGGGAAGCTAAATATAAGGTGATGGAAAGAGAAGTCACATTAGGTGGTGAACTTATTATACATCAAGTTGACAATGCACTCTAGAATTGTATGCCTGAAACCTATGTAATCCTTGCTAACAGATGTCACCCCAATAAGTCTAACAATAAAAATGAATTTAAAAACAACAAAAAAGAAAATATACGGTGTCAACCTAGGTAGGCAGTGATGAACACGCCCCTTTGATGAGGAGCTACGGGGCAGAGAACGACAATTCAAGGAGGTGTTTGACAAGGGCTTTCAAAGCCCTTACCTGCTTTGACCAAGCAGAAGACTGATAAACATGACTAAGTAAAAATATATTTCCTGTTTCCTATTCTTCAGATAGAAATCGCATATGCATTTGGTGATCATATTAATTTGGGGATTGAAGCAAGGCCCTTTCCTGTTTTCCCCCTGTGACTGGTGTTGCTTGACTAGTAGTTCTTCCTTGTCTTTACAGAAAAATGATGGGCAATTCACTGTGATTCAGCTTGTTGGCATGCTGAGAGGCATAGCTGCAGGAATGAAATACCTTTCTGACATGGGCTACGTGCACAGAGACCTCGCTGCCAGGAATACCTTAATCAACAGTAACCTCGTGTGCAAAGTGTCTGACTTCGGGCTATCCAGGGTGCTGGAAGACGATCCCGAGGCAGCCTACACCACAAGGGTGAGATCTAACACAATGCGTTTCTGAAACACTAGACTAGAGGCATTCAATTTTTAAAAAATTTAAAGAAAATAGCAGAAAAGTACATTTCTCCAGCACAGGAAGAGAGAGAAAAAGGTGTTGGGGGATCAAAACATCCGGTTGAGCTTCTTGTTAGACATCAGAAAATTCAAATATTAAACTCAGATAAGCAAGATGGTCACTCTGTGGGTCTCAATACTTTATTGTTTTCCGAAAGATACTGAAAAAAATGTTTACATTCAGAGTGGATACAACAAAGAGAAAATCATGTAGTTTTAAATGTAAAAATGTTAGAGAATCTCCTACACTAAAGCAATAATATATTACACATAATATGTATACACTTACTATATACATATATATAATATATATAATGTGTAATATATATACATATATATGTATATATGAATATATAAATGTGTATAGCATTATTGGGTAGCTTAAGCTCTCTGCACTTTAGTATCCTCATTTGTAAAACAAATACAAAAACAATCTAAACCTATCCCTTAAGGATTCAGATGGTAGGGAATAAAAGAGCTGTTTCTTTAAAAAGGTTTGATTTACTGAAGGTATGTTAATGCCTAATTATTTTTCTTACATACTATATAAACTGTTAAACCCATATCTTTGGAAAATTAGTCACTAACTCATATTGTCCTAATTAGCATAAATTAACACTCTTTTCCAGCAATGTAATTGCTTCCTGAATTGATATGCTACATAATCGACAATTCTTTCTGTAAAAAACTGTGGCTATTTGTCCAATAGAACTTTCTGGGCAATCTCTGTATTATACTCCTTGAGTGTAATTCCTATATGATAAGCGATGTTTGTTTAATTCTAAATCTTTACAGTGTGATCATTAGATATCCCCAATGTTTAAGCTCCTTACAAAGACAGGAATTTTTCATTGTATGTTTTTAACTATACAATTTGGTTAACTTTTGTTTTAATACAAAAATGACACTTTTGTTGTCCTTTATTTTTCTGATAATATGTTACAGATTTTCTTACTTAATTCAACTTTTTAGAATTATTTCTACTCATAGTCTAACAATACACTCTATTCATAGAGTATAAGGCTGTTGGTATTTTTTTATTGTTTCTTGGTGACTCAGAATATTTAGGGATTATACTATGATGAAGATCAAGAGTAATTTATCTAGACAAACAATCTTTTAATGGTCAGCTTAATTAATCAGCATATTAATTGATGGAATATTAATTTCTCTTCTAGACTTCTTATCATTATTTGCATAAAATGAAACCCCATTTAAAAATTCTCCTGGGATTAGAATTATACTTAACAAACTCGGCCTTAGCAAGGTTAAGATTACTGAAAGATAGGAAGATAAGAAAACTTCAGATAATATGGATGGCAAATACGAGGGTCAGAGGATCTTGAGACACAATCTAGGTGGAAGTGTTATCAACAAACTATAATTTTAAGAGGTATAGTGATAATATAGAATAGCGCAATACATAGCTAGACCTAATTGTGATCTTACCTATGAATATTTAATTAACAAAAATATGTTTTAGGAAAGTCTTCTTAAAGTGGCATTACTATATTTCTAAGCAGCAAATAATCCAAACTTAGTTTGAATAATGAAAGTTTACTTTAACTCACAATTACATGAAACAATTATTTCCTCATATGTGTTGAAACTTTGGCTCATGAAGAACAGTTTAGGTTCCATTTTTTCTAGTATGTGAATTAAATTATTTTTTCCAGCAAAATGGAAAGGCGTGCGTTAGCTTTGCTCCTTTAATATAGTTTTGCTTATAAATTAAATGTTTAGTTACCTGGGGTTTCTGGCTTTTAAAAATTAAAAGAAAATAATTTACCCTGAAAGGGGCAGGATAGATAAATGTTTATTTAGTGAACTAAGAGAGACCTTACCAAACCAAATTTTTTGCCATGTAAAAAATTGCAAACTTGATAATGTTGTTTTCCCCATAATCTAATTTCAATAATTTTAAGTGGTTGAATTAAATGATAAATCTACATCTTAAGTTAAAACAATAAATAATAAAAGCCTAACCAAACAAACACAAGAATATGCCAACAGAAAATAAAAGAAATTGAAAGTAAAACAAATTGCATGGTGTTAGGTTACGTATAACTAAGTTTTTAACACATCAGCTTTTTGTGTTTGTCTTTTAACTATTATATTTCTCCGGGTTCTGTTTTGCACTGAAACTTTCCATTTAAATTTCTATACGGTAGTAAGGAAAAACACACCATGGAAATTTGAGTCCTTTACTCTCTGGTTGAAAGTCGTGAACGAATGCCTTATTGATTTGCTTGACTGCCTGCTTTCCCCACTTGGAGCTGCCATCCCAATATTGTAATTAAGATGTGGGTCTTGTATGTGTTACAGTTGTCGAACAGAATTCAAACAAGAAACCTTCTGGACAGCCAATTAGTAGTCAGTCTACAAGTGCTTATGAACTGATATGTGAAAAGAGACTGTATGCTGTCAAAGAGATTCACTTAAAAATGCTACATCTCTTTCTAAATCTTTTCAGGGAGGCAGCAATATTCTTAGATACTTTTAAAGTGTGTGAGAACGTTTTTATTCTTTTTCAATTTTAGGGAGGCAAAATTCCAATCAGATGGACTGCCCCAGAAGCTATAGCTTTCCGAAAGTTTACCTCTGCCAGTGATGTCTGGAGCTATGGAATTGTGATGTGGGAAGTTGTGTCTTATGGAGAGAGACCCTATTGGGAGATGACCAATCAAGATGTAAGTATGGAACTATTCCCTCTCAGGTTTGGAAAGAAGTGCTTTCGTTCTCTGTCAGGAGACATAATATTTTTCTTTTCTGAATGTGAGAGTTGCTTAAAAAATAAAATATTTTGCTTACCCTCTGATCTGTTTTGTTGGTGAAATATCCTGTATACAGAAGCACAAAATAAGTTAGAACAAAGAAAAGTAACTTGTTATTATATAAAAGCTCCATCCCTTGTCAGACAGTTCTAGCTGGACTGTCGTGATGTTCAACTCATTTTGTGTCACTATCATTTTCAAAGATAAAGAAAGACCATCAGAGAATGAGTACTGACAGGCACATTTTTATGATTTGCATTTGATAAAGGCAGCGAATACTCTAGACCTAAAAGATGGATTATATTGATTTAATAGTGGATTCTCTTAGAGGATAAAAAGGAATAATCTATGTTTCTTTTTTAAATTAAGAAATGTAAGAAGAGTTGTATTGTGTATTTAATTAGGGTGAAAAAAACATATTTTTTCCTCACAAGAAAAACTAATCATGCTTATAATAATAGAATCCTAGAATTAAAAGAACCATGAAAGGGTCTTCTATTCAAGTCCAGAATGTTTACTTTATGATGCCTAACACATGACACTTTCGTCTTTGCTCTTGTAATTTCCATTTTTACTAGTCAATACAACACTTTCTATTGTGAATTACAATTAAATTTGATACTTTTACATCAAATAATAATAATTACAAAAGCATCTAGCATTTATTTAGCTCTTACTATTTGCCATATACTGTCTTAAGTGCTTTACCAACTAATATCTCATTCCTTCTTTATAAAACCAGTGTATTGAAATCTTAGCTGAATAGTATGCTGGTTTTAAACACTTCTAAAAGAAGGAGCAAGAATGTTTTTATAATGTTTGGTTGTTGATGCCTCCTCTGAGGCTGTAACCCAAACATTAATTCTCTAGTGAGGTGCATGTCTGAACTCTTCTAAGGACCTTTGATGAAAGCCTCCTCTCTTCAAGGTTCCTAGAGAGAAGGATGCACTCCATCTGACTTCTTGTGCCTCTCACTCTTACCCACTTCCCACCTCACAGTTTCTTACTGTGTCATACTCATGTCTACTTCACCTAAGGGAAACACATTCTCGTTGGATGTTCTGCTAGTCTTTCCTCTTCTTATATATTTATTTTATTGTTATTAAATTTATTGGGATGACACTGGTTAGTAAAATGATATAGGTTTCAAGTGTACAATTCTATAATACATCATCTATGTGATGCATTCTGTGCTTACCATCCAGATTCATTTCTCCTTCCATCATGTTTAATACTATTATAGATTGTCCCAGTCAAGCTGCCTTCTTTAGATTTCCCTCGGTGAGAATCTAGGGTAACACTTTGGCATTTCCAAGGATTACAGTTGACCATTGAACAATGAAGTGGTTAGGGGCATCAACCACTATGCAGTTGAAAATTCACATATAACTTTTGACTCCCCAAAACCTTATAACTCTAATAGCCTACTGTGACTTGAACCCTTACCATAACATCAACAGTTAATACATATTTTATATATTATATGTATTATATACTTTATTATTATAATAAAATAAGCTACAGAAAAGGAAACATTATTAATAAAATCATAAGGAAGAGAAAATGCATTTGCAGTTTTACTGAAGAAAATTCACATGTACGAGAACTCGTGCATTTCAAACCCATGCCATTCAAGGATCAACTGTATTTCATAGCATTCTTCTCTGATAGCAATAGTAAGTGGACTGATGGATTCTTGCCTCTCTGCAAGTATACAGCAAAACATCTAAAATTGCTTTTTGCAGTAATCTAAAACTGCTACAATTGGTTTTCTTTGTCTACCCTCATTTGGTGGAAGGAGAGGGTGCTGGCTCACATTTCTCTAAATTTGGGAGAACATGGTATCTATTGTCTTCAACTTCATGATGTTAGGGACAGGACTATGGTTAAAAATATCACTGAACTCTTGGTATATATTTAACAACCCCTCAGAGACATATTTCTCCTGTTTTGCAGTTAAGAAACTAAGGCTTAGAAAGATTAAATGACTTTCTTAAAGGTCACAAAAATAATAAAAGTTATAGCAGAAATTTCAAGCTGGTGCTCGGAATTTTTTGTACCTAACCACCACACTATCTCCAATTAAATTAATGTCTACTTCTTCACTTTCATTTCCAACCAGTAATCTTAGATTACCCTTCTAATTAAATATGAGATATTCAATTCAATATTAAATGATTACTCTGGATTGATCTGGTTGAGCCGAAGATTAGACCTATTTGCTACTTTTTGTTCCCCAGATAAATGCCAAATAACAACTTGAGCTACAGAACACTTCATAGTTTAGCTTCTATCTTCTCTTAAGGCACATGTCAATACCATGCTTTCTTTTAATTTTTGTGATTCTATCTTGCAGCAAGGCTGTTTCCTTCACTTAAGGAAAACATTTGATCCTCATTTGCCTAGTTTACTCCTTCTCACACTTAGGATATTTTGAATTCTGATTCTGTCACTCAAAACTATCTGTCCTTCCCAACTATGTGCATGATATGTGTAGCATTATCATCCACAATTTTGGAAGTTATACCTAAGAGAGTTGTATCTGTCGCAAATAAAATTATAGGCAAAAGTAGAACATGATGCTAGGTGAGTTCTCTTAAGTGTTTCTGCTGATCTTGACTGGGCTTGCTTAGGTTCCTTGGGCTTGGCTGATCTGTGCTTATACAGCTTGGCTTTGCTCCATATTGCCTTCCTCTTTCAGTGGACAACAGATATGAGTTCATTTGCCAAATGAGTGAAGGGCAAGAATGAGCTCAAATGCTCCTCAGCCTGGAATATATCTACTAAAATGCTATGGCCAGTCCCATAATCAGAAGATTGGTCCATTCTATTGCTCTTTGTGAGTGGATAATATAAAGTTACATGGAGAAGGACATAGAAACAGAAGTTTGAAGGATTTGGGACACAGGTTTTTTTCCTGATTTCAGCCATTTGAGAGTCTTTATACTTTTCTAGATAACTTTATTTCAAACTATTTAAAAAATACAAGGCAATGCTGATGTAATATTTTCAGAAAGTTATAAAAATAAAAACTAATATTTTGGCTTTAATTGAGTATTTTGAGAATCTAAATGAGGTTTACAGAAAGTGAATTTACATTTCTAAAAAATGTCTGCCTTTAGTAGAGTACCCATCCAATACATTCTTTGTATTTCCTGAACAAGTTCATGATCATTAGTGGAATTGAATTTTTAGACATAGCACTATATTTGATATACCTCAATTTTTATCTAAATTTGCATCCAAGAAACATGACACATCTACTATATTTGAAAATTATAATTAATTAATATCCCTTTGAACAAAAATCAAAGAACAAAGTAGAAGTACTGATTTGGTAAGTTTGAATGATATATTTCATAATCTTCAGATTCCAGATGCTATATAATTCTAAAAGGGCTTTGCTACCATGAAAATGTTACATTACCATGACATTCTGAATCATCTAAATCTCTCAAAGAGGATCTTCTGCTGTGTCAGGAAGACAGATGCTGCAGTAGGTTTCTTTTGATTTAGGATTGTTTCTGTCATCACAGAGAAAAATCGTTAACAGCACATAATAAAAATAAACTAGAATGACTAGGATGATTTAGGTAAATACCAGATCATGAACTCTAATTCAAGCTTGGGGGTAATATTCTGTAGTCAATAGAAACCTTTTTATTGATAACAAACATTTTAAATGTCAACATTTTTCAGAACTGGAAATAAAAACAAAAATAAAAAGAGATATCATTGCATTGCATGTTTATATTTACTGACAGTGTCTTTCTTTTGTTGTGAAATATATGAATAGAGATTATACTAATACATAGATTATAAAATATTGTAATAGCTCACTTAATCTATTTTTTAATCTTCTCATGTTAGAATTATTTTTGCCTTTTTTTTTGTTTGTTTTTTTGTGTGTGTTTTCTTTTAGGCAATCAGTTTACTATTACTATTTATGTTGGCTTTGATCTTATCTATAAGGCAACAAGAATATTTGACTCCTAAAGGATGTCAGACCACATTGTACTGGATGTGCCTCTCTTATTTCTATTATTTGTTTTAATTTTCAGTGGTACAGAATAGATAGTTATAGATATAGATATAGATGTAAGTATATATATCATTCTTCTTATATTGTTAGAATATTTTATGGTTAAAAAAAGAATATTCTATGGTGACACACAGTTAACTAAAGTGTGAGGACTTCAGTTCTTATACAAATACTCAAATTACCATGATTTGACAGTAAGAAAATTATTCAACTTCCTACTCTCAGTGTAATAATACCTGTATTGGACCAACATAAATTGCTCTTCTAAGATAACATAGGTTCTCTAAGGAAATTCTGCTCTTGAATGCACAGAATTATTTTAGGGACTGGTAAGCTCATGGAAAATTTTACTCCTATGGAGAAGGTGATACCTAAAGAAATATCAATACCTAATCCAAAATTTCTGTACCTTGATGCTTAAAAACAGCAACAAAAACAAAAACAAATATTTTGAACTGAAAACCATTCATAGTGGATTCTATAACTTTTGGTCAGTTTCAATGTCTATAAAGGGAATGGATTTGGACAGAAGATTTTTAAGATTTCTTTAATCCTGGAACTCCATTGATCTAAGATTGATGTACTATGAAAAAGACATATTCAATATATCTTTTAAAAACTATTGGCAATAGGAAAGAAACCCTAGAAACAAAATGGTACACCTGGAACTATTTCTATTGTATCTGTGATTATTTACAGAAAAGTATATTTAAGCTCTAGTCACTTTCAGGGAGCTTCAAATCTCATAGCAGCAAAAGGACTCATATGTGAGATTTCAAGTAAATACCTAGCAACATAAGCACTCACATACCAGGTAGAACTTAATTCATGAAAACACCCAACTAACACTCAAATTCTCCCTGCAAACTTCCTGCCACTCAGTTATCCAGCCTACATTTTTACATCTTCTGTGATTAAGAATGCATTATCTTCCATAATTCTGGATATAACATAGAGCACAAGGTTGTATGACAGAGAGACTTAAATGAGAATCTTACTACTGCCACTTCTTAGCTCTGTAAATATGGGTGATATGTAATCTCTGGTATATCAAGTGTTTCATTTGTAAAATGTGAATAATTTCTATCTTGCAAATAGGTGGTAAAAATGAATGTAGATAATATATGTATGGTTTGCATCATAATGCCTATGATATAATGTCTAGGCCAGTTTAGGTCCTCCAAGAAGCCAAGAGGAAATGAGATATACATTAATAATTATAAGGGGAATGCTTGTTATAAGGAAACACATGGAGGGATGAGTGGAGGAGATGTCAGACTATGATACAGGTACAGTAGAGATGGAGGGATAATTGAGTGCAAGTATCTGAGACTGAGATGACATTCTAACAGGTTGGCATGGCTCAAAACAACGTAAGCCAGCATTGTCTATCATTAAAATGTTTAGGAATGAGCCTATCTTACTATCACTGCCAAGTTCAATAATTAATTGGCAGTAACTGTGCAAAGCATGGCTTCATGTAAATGTGATGATGGGTTTTAGAGGGTTAAGGGTTAAGGATTGTTGGTCAATTACCATTCCTGCAGGTGACAATAGGAGAGACATAGTCTCGTGGTTGCTGTTCTCCACCCCTTTTGCAGTACAGACTTCTTCACAGGGGTTCAGGGAGCATTTATTCCATGACTTTGTGGATTCTTCCTGAAAGAAAACTCAGAAGAGGCAAGTTATGGACTGCACTGCAGCTCTTGTAGCTTCAGTTTATCTCAGGACTTCACCTGGTCTTTAGCCTCTCCTTCCTCCACTATGCATTCTGCATGTCCTCCATCTATCAACTTGTTAGACTGTGGTAGCTTAATTGGTAGTCTGAATCAATTCTTTATTCCTGGTGTTAGCATTTTTGGGACACAGTTCTTATAAAGAAATAACAAGAAGGCCCCAAATGTATCATCTGCATTCCATAAGCATTTCTCCCTGCCCCTACTGTGTGCAAACATCTCAGATGCCCCCTAGTGCTTTAACATCATGGAGACTCTCTTTCTCTTCTGCTTGTACCTGGGCACAAATAGTCCAAGGTGTCCTCGTGGCATACATAACTGCTAGTTCGGGGTTCTAGATGATGAGCTATGTAGTGGTAGCTGGAACTGGCTCTCAAACCAGGTAGTGAGTTTTTAGAACATTTCTATCTGAATGAGATCATGTTGGTAGCTTACAATTAACATCAAAGGAGTATTTATATCACATAAATGAGAAAACATTGTAAATCTGTTTCCCCCACAGGAAGAGCCAGTTGTTAAATATCTTTCAGCACATCCTTAAGATTATGATTCACTGAAAATGTAATATGCTGAAAGATTTTTAACAACTGGCTCTTCCTTCTCTATGAAGTGGGTAACAAATTTGGGTGATATGCTAGGTGAGAATCTGAGTTTGTAGATCAAACATTTCAAATTTGTAATGCTGGCTCAGTGTCTGTGAACAGCAAAAGTACACAGTACTCAGACTACTCATAGACACACAGTACCTAAAAAGATGTACTCACTGACCCTTACATGATGCAAAGGGCCCATTCTTTAAATTGTGTTTAGACTATTGCTTTATATATCAATGCCAAAAAATGCTGAGTTTATGATAATATTACCGATATAGAACATCTGACATGGTACCAAATTATAAAAATTCTGGTTATCTTTTAATTATTTTTCTCTTGTTTTTTCTTTGTTCATCTCAACCACCTATTTATATTAACAAATGTAATCATAATAACAAAGTCAAATTATATTATCATTCATTAGTTATACATTATAAATTGTATGGTAAGATGAATAGCCTAAATTGTGCCTTGGTAGCTTTTCAAGCATTTTACAGACCACCGAGTCCTAATGCCATTAATTTCTCCCCAAAACTATGAAGGAAACAATAGGTAAAAATTAAGAAATAAATTTTACAACATCGAACAATAAAATCTAAAGTTATAGTTCTAAATCCATTTTAAAGATGAATTCTATAGATGAATTTAGAACTAAATCAAATGACCAAATTATCTGGGCCAAGTTATAACTTAACTGAGAAAATGGGTATTAAATTTCTATATATAAGTTTAAATTAAAATAAAGCTGATTAAGTCATATATTCTGAAAATAACTTCTCAAATCAAAAACACTAATTTCCTTTGAAAACTAAGTAATTGTTTTAATTTATTCATTGTATAGTCACATATAAAGACTAGCTGCTCAATGAAGTAAAGAAAATATTTTTTAAAAATAGGTGCTGAAGAAAAAAATAAACTGATAGTGCTTTTGGGAAAAAAGCACATTAAGAAATAAATTAAATTTTAAGTAAATAAAAATTACTGTTTCCACTGCATACTGAAATATTTAATGATATGAATTGTATTAAGACATTAATTTTGGTACATATAAGTTATTAAAGAGAATAACCACTGTGATGAGTCTCATAAACAAATTAATAAATGAACTTACATTAATATAAGTGCAAATGGTATTTTTTATTCTTTCACTTATTTATTAAATCACCAGTGAGAATAGTAAAAATAATATTTCTCCAAGTTTACCTAACATCTAAACTTTTTCTTTTATAAAATTTTGGTTAGTATTTATTTCTCATTTATCTGTTTTCTTATTTTATTTCTCAATATGCATGACCTTATTTTTTCTTGCACTAATGCTGTTTAATCTAACTATGTAAGAATATTTATTCACATTTTGGAGAAACATCCTTTTGTTGCTATATATGGGGCAATCACATTACCTATGTATAACTTTTTGAAAACGATAAGTAATATTGACTTTATTGCCATCCTTTAAAAAACTAGTTGAGTATATAAAGCATCTAAATTGTGTAAGAGCTCATGAAAGTATTTTAAGTTGAATCTCATAATATATGAAATAATAAAAAAACAAAGTAAGTCTCACAGCAAGAGTATAAACACAATCCTTGTCTTCTTCCATTTCTCAGAACAATGGGAAAAGCTAATTTGAGTAGACGACTTTCACAATGTCTTTTGATGACAATTTGATTAAATAAATACCATAAAGCCAATAAAATATTTTTGAAAGCGAAAAAGATCATTGGGTACATTCAGCAGGAAAAAAATATATTCAGTTGTAAAAATAGTTTTTACAATTTAAGTAGATTAATGTAAATATCAGAATAAGAAAGCTGTTTTTAATTATAAAATATTTAGAACATATAAATACATGTAGAGAATAATATAATGGATAATTATGTGCCCATAATCCAGATTTAGCAAAGGTACTTTTTAAGATGATTTTACTGCAGATTTTTAAAAACTTAAATTTTTTTAAAAAAATTTTATTCATTTTTTAATTTAATTTCTTGAGGTGATTCAATCTGCTTGGGCTTTTAATATATTAGATACGCTAATTATATGTTATCGTTTTTGTAATATTTTCTACTGTGGTTTGCCTTTTAAGTTTTTTGTTGTTATTGTTTTTTGGTTTTTTTTTATGTTATTTTGAATTCACTAAGGTGATGGGTGACTCTCAGGTACAACCAATTACTGACTTACGTTGGTTGAAAGAATAATTTTTTGACTGTATGATTGTGCAAAAGTAATGCACATAATAAATTACACGAGTATTCAACATTTTTATTATAAAACAGGCTTTGTGTTAGATGATTTTGCCCAATAGTAGACTAATGTAAGTGTTCTAAGTAGGATTAAAATAGGCTAAGCTAAGCTATGATGTTTAGTAGGTTTGGTGTATTAAATGTATTTCTGACTTAGAATATTTTCAATTTATGATGTGTTATTGTGACATAACCCCATCCTGTGTTGAGGAGTATTTGTATTTTGTTCATAGTTATTCAATATTTGCTTAATCATTTCTTTTTAGAATCCTTGAATACTTTTTATTTCTCTCACTACACTTAACTATTGGTGCTTCACAGGAAGCTTTATTTTAAACCTTTCCTCCGGAGATATAAACTACACCTGACTTCAGGCTATGACCAAGTGCTGATGACCCTCACATTTATAAGTTCAAATATCTCCTGTGCTCTAGCCAGATTTCTGCAAATTGCTATATGAGTGTTGCCTACCCACCTCAAATAAAACAAGCCCAAATTATACCTGTCAACATTCTCTGTCTTCATTTGTGTGCTTGCTCAAAATTAACAGCAACAACCATCCAGTGTGCTAGGCCTGATCTTGTTTTATCTGAAATATTTTTTGCCCTCTCCTCTCAACTCCTTGTTGTAAATGCCCCTTTGATTTGTTATTTCATCCTCTTTTCATCTACCACTGCTCTTGTTCAGATGCCATTTTCTTTATCATAGGGACTGATTTCTTTCCAGTCTTTCAACATTATCTTTATAAATTTCCAATTATAATCAGTATATTTTTTTCCACTTGTCAGATCAAATCTAAAAACCTTCCTTGAAAAAATAAGTTTAATTGTTAAGAAAATATTGACAATAAGATTTTGAGAAATATAATATATTCATTATTATTGGTTTTCAGTATCACTTAAACATTTGATTTTTAATAATTGAATAAAGCTGTATTATTATATTTAGTAGCATAATTAGATATTTTCTGGAGTTAGACATTTTGACGGTGGCAGCAGCAACATTACAAATGGTTTTGATAAAACTGTCTCACCATTAGACTGATATTCATACATGTGGTTACATTTAAAATCAATGATGTTTGTAATGACTCTGCTACTAGACAATTCCAAATTCCTGACAGAAATCAGTAGATGATAATAAACAGCCAGACCTAAACATTATTAAATGATGCATGAGATAATTATGCTAATTTAGCCTTTGACTTATTCATCATTTATCATCTGGAAGTCTTTTTTGAAGTAAAATTGCAGTTCTATTACTTTAAAAAATGTGGTTATGCACATAATTTTTCATTAAAAAGACATTAACTTTTCTGAGAAATTACTAAAAGATTTAATTTCTATGTGATTCCAAAACTCAAAAATAAATAAAACATGAGCTATTTATTTTCATGTCAATTAATTTAAAAAATCACCCTTCATCAAAATCTTAGGTAAAAAATGATTACCATTTATTTTATTTATACTATGTAAAGAAAGCAATATTTTTAAATATTGTGGTAGTATATTTATTTATTTATGCTGTTTTATTTTGCAACAAATGGAAGTAGTTGCGGTTTTAAAGATAATGATAGTGCCTGTTATTGCAAGAGTAAGAGTAAGAAAGGATGAAAGTTGGTTAGTGGGAAATTTCTCAAGCTATTCTATACTAAATTTGTGGTGTTGGGACTGGTTCTGTTTTACACAGGTGATTAAAGCAGTAGAGGAAGGGTACCGTCTGCCAAGCCCCATGGACTGTCCTGCTGCTCTCTACCAACTAATGCTGGATTGCTGGCAGAAAGACCGAAACAGCAGGCCGAAGTTTGATGACATAGTCAACATGTTGGACAAGCTGATACGTAACCCAAGTAGCTTGAAGACGCTGGTTAATGCATCGAGCAGGTACAAGGCCAGATCTGAGAGATTTTGCTGAATTTAACTAACTCAGATTGATGAGCCACAAATATTAAATCAGTTAAATCATTTCTGTACAAATGTTAACCTATGAATCTATGACACTAATTTATTTTACTATAATTTTTGTGTAATCTTACCCCCATACAATGAATGAAATATTAATGATAAATTCTACTTAAAATCACCTATACCTAATCTTACAGTGCAACATGCCAATTTCAGGAAAATGTTGACTATAGCCAAGTTCAGGTAGCATTAAAAAACAAATGAACAAACAAACAAGCAAAATAAATACTCAAGTGCCTATATTTTCATATTTTGGATTCCACATAGGTGTGAATAGGGAAAATCAAATTAAACACTGATATATTTTAAACTAGAGATATATAACAATATTACTTTTGATTTCCTTAGAATAGATTTTAGTATCTGTTATATTTTATGAACACTGACAACCCATTTAGGTACTATTTGCTCTTAGGCAGTCACATACAGGTATTTGGCTAATCATTTACTGCAATTGATTACAAGTCTTAAAATTGATTAATGAGTAGTTTTGTGGGGGAAAATTGTGCGTGCAAGTAAGAATTTAAATGATGTTGCATATTTGTAAAGCATACGTTTCACTTTAGCTTGAAAAATTGCAGAAGCATCCTTTCATGAAAAAAAAAAAGATTGTCTACTAGAAAATTTATCAGATTGTTATTTTCACTATATATGAATCAATTGTTTATTTTTTGCAAGAAAAAAGAATAAAGCATCATTCAGTAACTGAATTGGCTACCCATTAACTTGAACTAAATGAGAAATAATTTGTTGATACAGTTAGATAAGTTCTATGAATCTGACATAACATTTGTTTAATAGACAAAAAGCTGTTTTAAATACAAATGAGGAATGAATCTTCAAACTCTGTTCAGGCATCATTAACTTTTTGTGGTAGCAAATGGAGAATGCATCTTTTTAGTGATTAGTCCTTATGTTGTTCCTGAAATATCTGCTTTTAAATCATTTATTGTCATGTAAAATATTAAGCATTCCTTTCTTCTGTTTGAATTATGTTGTCACAAATTGATATAAAGAAACAAAATCATAGAAATACATTTTTGTGTTCTAAATTGTGTTAATTTTTATCAGCAGCATCATTATAGCTTGATAACAGTTTTAAAATCTCCAAACAATACTACTATCGCTTATGTACAATATATAGAATCAGCTTGCTAGGTTACATTTAAATAGATTTAGCTTAAGACTCTACCACTCATGCATGGCCCTAAAGGTTGTTATGCTAAGTGAAATAAGTCAGACTGAGAAAGACAAATGCCATATAATCTCACTTATATGTGGAATCTAAAGAACAGAATAATTAACAATGAAAACGGAAATGCACTCACAGATACAGAGAACAAATTGATGGTTACTAAATTAGTGGTGGTAGGGGGCATGGATGAGAAAGTCAAAAGGATTAGGAAGTACAAATTGGTAGTCACCAAATACTCACGAGAATGTGAAATACACTATAGAGAACATAGTCTATAATATTGTAAGGACTATGTAGATGAGTATTGAATTCATCAGGGAGGATCACTTCATAGGTTTTATAAATGCCTAACCACTGTGACATATACCTGAAACTAATATAAAATAATATTTTATGTCAACTATAATTAAACATATATATTACACACACACAAACACACACACATAGGTTCCAGCACAAATAACACCTCTTTCATGAGCTGGTAACCTATACCAAATTTTTTATTATAAAATCATAAGCATGTAATTCTGTAACATAACAATATCACATTTAAGCACACTATATGACATTTTAGGTCATTACTTCTATTGGACCCTCTGTATAGTCATAGAGTATAAAGTACAGCATAGGGAATATAGTCAGTGGTATTATAATAGCTATGTACAATGTCAGATGGGTAGTAGACTTAGTGGAGATACCACTTTGTGGAGTATAAATGTCTAATAATTATGTTGTTTTATATACCTGGAACTAATGAAACAATAAAAGAAAAAAAAAGACTACCACTCACTACCTATCTTTGTTCAGTCATCTACTGATCTTGATTCTAGAAAGTGTTAGTTCCTGACTCATTGTCTCTTTCTCCCTATTTCTACCCATGTCAAAAAATTTGCTTATTTCAGTAATCATGCAGATGATGTTTGAATATCTCTTAGTACCTTGAAATTATCTCCTTTAGTGATTTTATTCTCTTAGCTACTTTGGCTCTTCTCATAATTATATTCTACACTTGGCTATTACCAAAAATTGCATCTCTTTCATAATCTCAACTTTAAGATCCTACTCTCCAAATCTTTCCTCCTATACCTCATCTTCAACAAATCTTTAACCCCATTGCTTAATGGTTACAAATCACTGAAAATCATCCATTTCTTCATCCAACAAATATTTATGTGTTTACTCCATGTCACGTTGTGGGTTAGGTGCTAAGTATACAGCATGAGCAACACACTGTTGGAATAGAGAAATATTGAACAAAATAAAAGCATTAAAAAACAACTTTAGTTTCAGAGTGGAGAGTTAGACTAGAATTCAGGAGGATAACTGGAAAGCTAGAATAGTTGTGGAGGTAAGACACGATTGTTTTTTTATTTGGTTGGTTCCCTAACTGGGAAGCGAACGCAGGCCACGGTGGTGAGAGTGACAAAACCTAGCCACTAGACCACCAGAGAACCCTGAGACATGATATCTTGAACTAAGGTGGTAATAAATGAGATAGGGAGAAGTAATCAAATGTGTTGGAGGTAAAATGTATAGTAATAGTATGCACGATGGTAGATTGTGATGGTATTGAGGATAAGGAAGAAGCAGACACCTGTATCTTATAGTATAATGGAAGAACCTCCAGAGGAATTGGATGCGAAGAAGACAAGGAGTGTTGATTTGGAAATTTGGGGTGATATTCCTGTAAGAATTATGGAAGCATGAAATAGACATATGAATGCACAGGAGACCTAACCTGGAGATAAAATTTAGGGAAAAATAGATGCTTTGTGAAGCATGAAAGTTGGTAAAATAGTCTAAAGTAAAATGGAGCTACAGCTTGAGCAGAGAAGATACGTGGCGAGGTCCTACTTCTCTCCAAATTTTAATTCAAGAAGAAAAGGAATAACACACAAAGGAGCTTAAGGAAAAACCAGGAACATTCAATGCTACAGTAGCCAAAAAAGAATATAAGATAAGATTTCAAGAGGAGGAGGCTAGGGGTGGTTGTTGAATGTTTCTAAAAGTTCAATGATCTTACAAATTAGAAAATATTTACAAATTTTGGCAAAATAGAGGTCATTGCTTACCTCAAGCAATATTTATAGAACCAGTTTGGAAGAAACCATACTGGAGCAGGTTGAAGTGCAAATGAAATGTGAAAACATGCAGAGAACATGAGGGAAAGGACAGGTATCTGTTCTATACCTTATCATTTTGATATTTACTTAACTAAACCCCCATTGATGGACATTTAAATTGCTTTTAATATTTATGCTAGCGGAAAAGTGTACATATCCTTTGGCCATTTTTCTTTAGTATACATTTTCAGAAATTATTATCATCATCATCATACCATTATTTTTGTTGGCCAAATAGTAGGAATTGTTAATGCATCTCAAACTTTAATTGGTTCTAATCAGTTTTCTTATGGTTCTACTACTTTTAGGTGAAGTAGCAAAAACCCTTATGTAAGAGGACAAAATAAATAATAAATAAGTTCTAGACCTCTCAGAAAAGTAGCTTAAATGAGCATGATTTTTTTCCTAGCAATGTCTGTAAACAATTGGCTTTGCATAAATTATTTTGCTTATCTGTATTTGGCAGCATTTTCTATATTATTTTTACAAATAAATCAATATTTGGAAGTAAATATATCTAAATCACTACATGGAATTTTTAGCTAATGTTTTGTATTAATAGTTTACATATTAAGACATTATTAGTCCTCATTAACTATGGGTGGAAAAAATCTGAATAGACTGATTTTTTTTGTATTTCAAAACATTTCTTTCCATGTTATCATGTGTACATGTTATCCTATAAATATACTTAACAGACCCAAAGATCCATAGAGTATGAGCTAACATTATCATGTAATTTGTTACAAAAAGTTAAAATGTTACTTTCAATATTTATGTTTTATGTGTTTTAGAGTATCTAATTTATTGGCAGAACATGGCTCACTGGGATCTGGGGCCTACAGATCAGTAGGTGAATGGCTAGAAGCAATCAAAATGGGCCGGTATACAGAGATTTTCATGGAAAATGGATACAGTTCAATGGACGCTGTCGCTCAGGTGACCTTGGAGTGAGTAATTTTTCTGATAATTTTTATATAATTGCTGGGGCAGGAAAACTTGTTCAGAAACCAGTCTGGATGAGGTCAAGAAAAATCAGTTGTTCTTTGTCCATGTGTGGCAGCTTTCAAAGAAGCTTCTTCTTTTTTAGCCTGTATTGCTAACAACTGCATGGTTAATGCTACTTGTGGCCAGTATCTTTGTTTTGAACAGCATTTAAATATTTGAATAATTGGAATAACAATTCTTTGGCAAAATACTGGCATTTTGTGTTGTGGAAAAAATGTTTTCTTGACAAAGTTTTTATACTGGTACTTATGTTATATGAATGTAAATAGAAAACAAACTGTAAGCACAATTGGTGTGACTAGTCCTTCATACAACAGAACATATTCTTAAATTTTGGCTATGATAAATAGCCAGGAAACAGCAACTTAATCAAAGCTTTGCTGGCAGGACTCTAATTTAATCTCTAAGTGGTGCACCTTATATTCTTACAATTCAAGGATATATTACGTCCTGCCTCTGATTTGTTATTTGGTACAATCTCAGTGGAACCAATTGTGCCCTTTTCTGTTTGCACGTTTATGATAAAATTTATCAAATCTTATTAAATAAAAATTACTAGAATTAAATATTAAATTCTTTAAGGTTGTAAGTTGTTTGTATTTTATTATATACTCTGTATGTGTAATTATTTTAGTCTAATATTTGTTATTTGTGAAAACTAACTGTAGTTATGGTGGTTCCATCTAGATTATGTTAACATGAATAATGTTTTAACCTGTGGATATAATGATAACTTACTTTCAATTACCTACAAATTCAAAGGTTAAAATATTGTAAGCATTAGAACAAGGTAGAACATTCTAAAGCTGTAAGCCACAGTCCTTATTTCATTACTTCACAGAATATGAACATTGATACTTCCCACCATTTGTATTATTCTAGCATTCTTTGATTCATTGAATTCATTGTCCATCCACAAAGAAGGTAACAGGGTACCATCATTTATCACCATGAATGCCACATTCTCAAACAGTT
Organism: Lyroderma lyra; assembly: GCA_004026885.1. Classification (NCBI taxonomy): domain Eukaryota; kingdom Metazoa; phylum Chordata; class Mammalia; order Chiroptera; family Megadermatidae; genus Lyroderma; species Lyroderma lyra. The sequence goes on along the minus strand of PVJL010000969.1, from coordinate 92,798 downwards.
CTCATTCTTCATATCTATAACTAAAAGGAACTAAAAATCATTACTCAGCTCACTTTCATATCTTACTGGATCTCATTCTCACCATCACCACCAAAGCATATATGATGATACATTTGCTTGGCCCATGATTTCTTTGGACACTCAAAGAACTCATCTGTCATATATTTAAAATAGTAAACAAAAATTTTTACCGATAATTTGAAACTATTTTTACATTATTGCTATTTAATTTTTTAGTAAATATTGTCATTTTAATTTATTAAAGTCATTTGTCATTTTATATTAAAATGATACTGTAGGTATTTCTTCTACCCAATGTCAGATTACTTGTAAATATATAATAAAATTATTTGCGTTAAACAATGTCTCTTTTTTATTAAAATAACACATATGCATATAGTATATATATTTAAATCTACTACTTTTTGCTTTTCCCTGCACAGAATGGTTATAACCACACACAGAATATTTGTTTTCGTATTAACTACCTGTTGTATTTTACCTCATTGGGTCCCCAAAACACTATAAATGTGTTTAATATTTTAGCATTATAGTTTTACGTTTTTTAATTTCTTTTTATTCTTTTCTCTTTGCTTCCTATCTGTCCTTTATCCCCAAACTTCCTTCAGTTTGTATGTTTCTTTCAATACCTAATAGCTTCTATCTTCTTATAATGATTGTCTACCTCATTTCTATTTTCCAGTAATTTTTGTCTGGTCAGTTTTGCTCTACTTGGTTCAATTTCCTCTATCTCTATTACTTTGGTGGCTTCTTGCTTATTGCTATAGTGATTCCTTTCAGATATTTTTGTCCTTTGATTCATTTACTCTTACCGGAGAGCAAGGTGAAATTAGGAAACATATTGCCATATTCCTGTTCAGAGAATGTTGGTCTCCATAAGTCGTTTGCTTCAGATTCATGGGACCCACATAAACACTTTTTTACAAGTACTGCGCCAGGAAACATTAACTTGAGTGAAACTGATTTCTTGGAGAGTTCGACACCTCTAAATATGTGTTCTCTTATCTATTGTGTTTTGACCACATTCTTACTATTTTGAAGGAATATATTTATCAAAATATTACATTAATTCACAAAACAGTGAATAATGAGTTACTTGTTGGTCAGAAATGTAAAATATAAGAAAAAACATTATCTGTACATTGTACTTGCCCTTCACCATCCCCAAAATCAGTCATTATTAAGAACTTACAGCAAAGGAACTAGGATATCAGCTAAGACAAAAACAAGTTCTTATTACTCTTCAATAATCATTTTTTATTACACAATCTTTACCCATATCTAAATATTAATTTTATGAGCCTATATAATATTATAATAAAATAATAAAAAATTGTCATCATTGTTATTGGCAGGGCATAATAGAAACTGAAGACTGAAAAATATATTCATAACTATAATAAATGCTTTTAGAAAGTTAAAATCATTAATATAAAACAAAAGATCAAATTGTCATATACTTAAATTAGAAAACTATGTTATAATTTGTCCCATCACATTTTTCTCATAACAGGTTTAGGAAAGGAAGAGTAAAGAATTACAATTTTTCAAAATTACATTGGTAGAATTTTTTCTTATAGGTTTAATTTTATTTGTTTATTTATTTATTTTTTGCCAACATGTTTATATATGGCTTAATTTGGGAAGGAAATGAAAACCTTGGTGATTTTAGAGTCAAAATACATTCAACAAAAGATGCTTTCAATCCTATACTTTTCTGTTTTCTGTTCTTTGTGCCTAAACCTTGCTATTCTGTATACAGTACTCAGAATAATTTTTTCTTTTTGGCTTTAATGGTGTGACCTGTACTTTGTTGTATAAATGCAGTGAGTTATTGTTGACCAGGGGAAATGTGTGCTTGAGGTGAGTTGAAAAATCACCTTCAAATATTTGAATTTAGGACAGTATTACAGTTGCTTTTTAAACTCCTTGTCAAATCTGTATTGTCAACTTTTGATTATTCAGAAAATGAGCACAATCCAATGAATTTAAATATACTAATTGTGTGTAAGTGAAAGAGGTTCCTGTTAGTATCATTTATTAAAATGGGGTCATAAAGTACTAAAATGAACTTCCCAAATTCAGAGTCAAAATGTGTGCACACTAATTTAAATATATTTCTTAACTTAGCAATGCAATCATTATGCATAATTTATTATACAGTTAAAATACACATAGCAGTACTTACTATACTCTTTGTTCTACATAATTAAGCTAAAACTTCTAATCTAACCCTCACTAAGTCTCATTCATTCAAAATTATGACCAGGCCATTATTATTGCTCTCTTGCCAAATGTAAATATATTTATCTTATACAGTAGATATATAATTGATTATCAGGAGTCTTCTAAATGAACCAAAAATTTCCAAACATGCAACTATATGATCAAACCACGATAAAAAGAAGAGACACTGAAGTTTAATGAATATTCATTAATCTCGCTTCTCCCTTCTCCTAACTGGCCAAATGGGACTAAGTGCCAGTGAAATGGCTAAAAGTATGTAAAGCAGAAGGGAGTAGGAGTAAGGAAATGACTCATCCACAAATGGATGAATAAATCCTGAATACTCAAGGATTATTCTATTTTTCATTCTGCCATTTTGGTATCATAATATTAGTGTTCCCCATTGTTTAATATTATGGAATAATATTTGAAAACATGCTGTAAGGTAAGCACAGCAATGGCAATTTATTACATTTGCAGATTATCTAAAACTATCCTGCTTTGTTGGTAAAAGCCAAACTTTTTTCATGTAACAATACTATTGTCATCATGTTGAAAATTATAAGCCTATACTGAAATGTTCTTTTCATCATTAGAATTGGCTTTGGGTTTTACTTAAGATTATATGTGGTCATGATAAAAATAACTATAATATTTATACAGGTGACACACTTAAAATTTTGCATAACTATAACATTTCCTATATAGAAAAATAAAATGATGAAAATAGCATATATTGTATTATTTTCAAATATTTTTCAAAAATTATTATAAATAGAGCAGTAACTGCATCACTAAATGTAGAATGTTTTAATTTTTATCAACTTTCTCTCACATTATTACTGCTAACTTGATCATCCAATATGTACTTTAAGGTATAAAATGGGAACTACTAGAAATCACAAAAGTGTGAGACAAACTACCTAAAGTAAAATACTTTATAACGCATGTACCAATATTGGAATAAAGTTATTTACCTTTTACTAGAAACATTTTTCTAATACCATTTTAATTCTCATTTGTAATATCATTACAAATATTACAAAGCACTGAGCCAGAGTCTTTCCTGTGGTCAAGTTATTTTCACAGAATGAAGTTATATTTACGTGTAACAAAAAGTTGAGAGTGGAAATAAAAATAAGTTGATCAAATTAATTATTATTAGAGAAAATAATGAAAGGTTGAAATATAGAACACACACACACACATTTCAAATTAAGTTTTTGGTGCTCTATATGCAAAGTGCATGTTGTTTGAGTGGGAAAATCTATAAATTCCTTTTTTCCCATTTTCTTTCAGAATTGGAAAGCTCACTGCTAATATTGGATTAGGCACCGGAATTGTGAAATTTAATTACAATGTATTACATCAGTATTTTCAAACTTCGATTTGTTAGAATCACCTCTGATAAAACATATGTTTTAAAACTCCATTTCAATGTTTAATTTCTCTAGTAGAGATTGATTGTTTAAGAAATGTTAGACCCTTTTGTTCTGACTTAGGTCCAAAGTATGCTAGTGAGCACCCATGAATACCCATATCTGCAACATTCTTCACAATTTGTAAGTTACATTTGGAAATATGAGAATATTATTTCTGTTACAATTGAAATATACCTGAAGTATAGATTGGGTTACCGTAGCTTCAGTCACAGAAGTATGTGCTCAGTTTCCTTCATTGTCTTCTTTCTTTTAGAATTTGGGATATTTGATGCTATAACTACAGAGTTGTCGTTTTACAGATGAAAAAATAATAGCATATAATCTGAAATACTTTGTTTAAAATAATATCACAGTAGTGAATAATTAAGGGGATGAACTTTGGTGTCTGGTTCTAGTCCCACCTCTGTTATCCAGTGGCTGTGTTATCGCGCCAATAATTTAAATTCTCTAAGACTTTGTTTCTTCATCCATTCATTAGAGGAGATTAACAAAAATATATCACAGGGTTATAGATTTTTCTAACATACGGGAATAGGACATCTTAATTATCACCTGTTATTTTTATATTCAATGCATTGATTCTCAATCAGGGGAGCTTTTCCCACTTGGGACATTTGGCAATATCTGGAGACATTTTGTCTTGTCACAACCAACAGCCACAGGTGGGGTAGCATTTCTGGTATTTAGTGGGTAGAAGTCAGGGATGCTACTAAATCTTCTGTAATACAATGCACAAGATGACCCTTACAACAAAGAATTATTCAGCCCATAATATTAATTAAGGTAAGAAACAGAAAGTCTGACTTAGTTGAAAAGAGATAAAATTAAACTGAAGGCTTTTTTTAAATTCCTGTGTTACTCTGTAGCTAGCTATTTTATATTGTTTCATAACTAACAATAGTAATTTTATCTCAAAGTACATTTTTACTAGTTTTTAAGTTTTGCAGATGATGGTCTTCCTTGCCTACCATTATTATTATTTTTATATTGTCTTTTGGTCTCTTGTAGCTACGATAATTTTTAAGTTTAATGTTTAATATTCACATTTTAAGAAATATGTTTCCATCATAAATACCAATTATTTTGTTTAGCTGTTCACCATTTGCTAAATCTAAAAACAAAAGAAAAAAATACCTAAGGTATTTTTTAAACAAGTAATTATTTCCCATGCCAATACATATAAAGCCTAAGTACCCATTTTTTAAATTCGATCCTCTAATAATTAAGAGATGTCTTTTAGCTTCCAAAACTATTTAATTTCACATATAATGACTCTAATGTCATTGTGTGCAATTCTATAAAATTCTAAGACAATCTGAAATTAATACATTCACTGAATGCAAAAAATTCTACTTTCAGCATAATGTGTTCAATAAAGTAATTATCTAAAGAAATCTAGCATGGTGGATTTGTCACCTAAACATGTTGAATTGTTTATAGCAATTTTTTTCCAATAATTAATGTTATCATTTGCTAAACATACCTGAATCATTTCACTTGCCAAATACATACTTTAAGAGCACGGAATTTCTGACTATCTTGTGAAATCACATGTTAAAACCATAGACACTGGCCATGAGCTCCATAATATGCTGTTTTGAAATCTACACATTTGTAATTTTTTTTAATTTTTGGATAGAGAGATGTTTAAAAGACACAATATAAAATATTTTGGTTGAAAAGACTTTCTCATTCCAGGTTAAAAAAAAAGACTTCGAGAATGCTCTAAATAAATACCAATAAAGCCTAGACTATGTTTGACAAAGACAGATTAAAGCTCTGGAACTTCGGGTGCCAAGTTAAAAATAAAATACCTGTCAGTGTTATAAGAACAATGTAGTAGTGATTGCCTCCTAAACATATATGTTTTATAAAATGTACTCATTGAGTCATTTGATGAAGTTAGACTGCAATTGCTTTTAGCAAAAACAAAGAAATGCAAGTTTGTATCACAGGCCCACATTTTCAAAACTGTTCAATGAAATTATACCCTTAAATTTACATATTTATTGGTAAGCATGAGCATATTTTTTTTCAACACTCTGTGTCACCAATATAATGATATCCAAAAGGGGGCAAAAAATATATTACATTACTCTTCATTTTAAATAGTTCTTTGTCCGCAAATTGATTTTCGAGGTACACTTTTGGATACTGCCTTTGAAAGTTGGACCCTGGATGTCTAAATGGAGACTGTATCTAAGTAGTTTCTGCCATATATTTGCCACACTGCCAGCATGAAATATTGAGGTGTGCTACGAATTGAATCAATACATACATCCAATGTATGCTTTCTTCATGCAGGGATTTGAGACGGCTTGGAGTGACTCTTGTCGGTCACCAGAAGAAGATCATGAACAGCCTTCAAGAAATGAAGGTGCAGCTGGTGAATGGGATGGTGCCCTTATAACTCCATTTAATGTCACTTCGTCAAATGAATGATTCTGCACTTTGTAAACAAGCCCTGAGATTTATTTTAATGAAACATAGGGTGGGGTGGCAAACTCAGTGATTTCTAAATCTTAGGAGAGCATTTCTTTCAGCCACGGAATTTGTAATCAGTCTTTTACTAAAATCTCCTCATCTTCCTCTCAGTGTCTTCGTTTTTAATAAAGCAAATGCAACCGGGATGGAGTAACATGAGGTTAAACATTATCTTATGTTACAGCAACAATATCCTTCCCACTATGTCTACAAAATTTCGTACGTGAAATGTATAAGTATATACAGCACCTTTATAGACTGAACTAGGGCAGTCCCTTTCAAAACTTCCAAGAATCTACTTGAAAGGAAACGTTTTTGTAGCCATTTGTGGGCTATCAAAAACTACAATTTACTGAAGTTTACTTCAAGTCTTAATTGTCTACCTAAGTTTATTGAAGAGCAATAGGATTAGATAATTTCTTGATAGATATGTTATTTTGTAATTTTAGAATGCTGTTACACAGCGTTAAGTTATAGAAACGAGTGTATAAACATGTTGCTTGATCAAGGACAAATACAATACAGGGTGTATATTTATAATTCTGTGTTATAAAATTTACTTTCAGTTGCTCTTCTAGAAACTTTTAGGTAATAAATGTGTATATACTGTATAATTCGCTCTACACCCAAGAAACAATTTAAGTTGGAGTTTTCTGTGTACATGCTGGTACACATGTGCATTGCCATTCTGCTTGCATTTTTCATAGTGTTTTAATTTTAGAAACATACAGAAACAAATGTTTCAGAAATATAAATGGGAGAAATAGGGAAGGAGTAAAACAAAATGTAACATAAGCTTGTATCTTTCTTCCTCTCCTATGTCCAAAATCTACTAAATCTTTTTTTTCACTAGTAGGAAATGTCTGTAAGATTAAATCCAGTTTGGCTTTTTAAAAATACTTTGTGGTATCTGTGACAACGCAGTGCTTCTAGTCATTAATATTGCACCCCTGTAAGAAATTTCACCTTTCTGAGTCCCAGAAAATACCTTGTCAAGCAACGTTGACACCGAAGGGCGTATTTTCAGCAAGATGTAGAGGGATTTAACTGTGCAGACTTCTGTTAATGTTGTTAAATCCAGGCACATAGCATAGCACTAAGCATTACCCCTAAGTGTTAATCCTTTGTAACCATTTCCCGTGTGGCTCAGCTCTAGAAATTCTAATACTAAGGCAGCAATGGAATCGTGACTATATATGTATAATTTCCTTCAGAATGTTCTCTGCTCCAAAGCTTGACAAGTTTTAGTTGTTGATAGCTGCCTATTCATTTGGAAGTTTCATCTTGTATTCAGTTATATCAAGTCGAATTTATTTTGATAAACCAACCCAAAGTATTATTTAACTGGCCTTATTAAGGAGTATATGTCTTATGTATATTCTATATATGACACCTGGTGAAAAAATGACTTTTATGGTACCAATTACACAATTGATTAGAATTTGAGCAAAGCTGAGCTCCTTGGTAAAATAACCAATTGTTTTGTATTATTCCACTTTATAAATTTCATGTCATGACTTGTGATTTTTCAAGGAGCACAGCATTTAAACAAAAGAGAACTTATTTGTGATTATCAAATAGTTTACTGGAGTAGCCTGTATTAGTGAAATCCACAGGAAATATTACAGCATTATATTCATGGTACTTCCTTTCTCTTTCTCAAGTTGCTGTTTTAGTTGAATGCTAGCACATGAAAGAATAAACGTTTGAGAATAACTCCTTTTAACATATCCACCTTTCACTAAAGCAGTGAAGTAGCTTGTTTGTAAAGAACATGGACAAAAATAAGAAGAAGAAGAAGAAAAAATAAACAAAAAAGGAAAAGAGAAAGTTCTAAACAATTTTCAGATGATATATTGAATTCTCTCTAATTAGGACTATAAATCCTGATTAGGTCTATGCTGTACTATAGTTCCAGACAAAGTATGCTTCAAGTATACTTGAGGTTAGTGAAATTTCCAGAGAAAGGAGAGAGATGGAGTTAACACATGAACAAGCATCACCATTATTAAAGATGCCTTTGCTAATTTCAAGAAACAACTAATTCCTTTTGTGCAAAATAATTTGAGATCGTGTTGCAACTAATTAATTTTATAAAAACAACCAAATTAAAGTGTTACAGTAGGAATTGAAAAACTTCAAAGTAAGAATAGACATTGATTTAAAAGAGAAACTACCATTAATTTTAGATCTGATGGACTGGCTACAATTAGTTATACATAGGCAAGATAGTTTCTAAATTGTTTTCCAGTTTTCTATGCTCAAATATGATTGAAAGGTCAGGATAAAATACACCTAAGTGATACAATTTGAAGTAACAATGTAGATTTCCATTTTTTCACAAAGGAACATTATGCACTAATTTGGATCAAACTTATTTGTTACCTTTGCAATCTTGATGTTCATTTTGAATAATAAATTGAGATGAATGTTAATAGACACATAGATTTCATCCACATATAACATTGGTTGAGAATTTCTAAGACACGTCAATATGATTTTAGAAGGCATAGAGTGGTTCAAATGTCTTCCCCCCAAAAGAGGAAATAATTTCTCTCTAAAATATGTGTTTACTACTGGATATATCACCAATTGAGAAGTGCCAGTCTTATCTATAAATGTGAAAAGTGGAACTGAGAGAAAGAATCAGATTTGTGAAATGCAGTGAGGAAGTAACCCAAGGCAAGATTTGACAAATCTTGATTGTATGATTTCTTGTCTTTCTGGTTCATTTTGTCACCCACCTGACAACCAAAAATAAATCATAGAGTCAATAATTTTAGCACAAAAGACCTATTTGTCAAATGATACATAATTGTATCTACCAGTGGCAATGTTTTTAGAGCATGAGTCTTTCTCAGTGTTGAACTTTGAAAAATAAATACAAGCAGGGAGTGATTTTCAACTTACTGATATCTGTTGAAGTCACTCAGTTACTACTTTTATCCATCATAATTTGGTTTTTAGTCTTGCCACTTGGCTCACATTCAAAATGTTATAAAGTCAGTTCTTGGTAATTAAAATGTATGAATTGTATGTAAAAATGTAAAAATTTTTATTTTCTCACTTAAAAAATCAGCATGCTTGTATTGTATTTTAATCACCAAGTCAGTATTCTAATGGTTTAAGGTTACTGTAAAAAGTTATATTCCAATATTCTATCTAAACGGAAATGTGACCGGCATTATTTATTTGTTTCAGAGTTGCCAAAAGTTAAGAACATCCTTAATTCAATTTGTGAAAAAGTTCTAACCTGTTTGCAGTGGTGAAGAAATAGTTTCACATCTCAAAATTAAAATGAAAAATCACTATCGGTTGAACACTTACGTGTTTGCATGTCTGCTATTGAATCTATGTGAAAGTTGAAAGATTTTTGAACACCACTCTTCCTTCCATTTAAAGTGGGTTCTCAGAAGCACAAACAGAGATATTTACCGGTGGAAGACCTTGTTGGCTGTAATTGTGCATTGGATAGCAAATACTATTTGAGTCAGATATTAGAAATTTACTAGATGTACAATGTTGCCTAGTATGAGTAGAATAAAATCCTTTTCTCCTTTTGTTCTTTCTAAAATTAAGAAAAAAGAAAGCTTAGTCTGATATTGTCTTTGCTTATGTCCTGCCAGATGTTTAACCTCAAAGTAAATAAAAAGTAGGTACAATAAGATGATGATGATGATGATGATGATGATGATGATGGTGATGATGAAGAATAAACAATCAAAACATTAGCTTTATTTGAAATTAATAACTGGAATAAGTCATTTTCTCAACTCTGTTGCACAGCTGCTTACACTGAATATTCTTCTCTATTATTATGTTAATTATATAGTAATGTATAAAAGAAGAACTAGATAAAAACTTTCTGTTCATTTTTTGTTGATTTATGAAAATGTCTTTTGACACATAAATGAGTCTTGTTCTTGTTCATAATGACCACATAATTATTGCTTAGGAGAAGACAGCGATTCTTTCAAAAAAAAAGAGTCTATTTATAATAATCAGAATCAAATGTCATTTGTTTCTTCTAATTATAAGTGAAAAAAAAGAAGGTGGCAAAATATGTTAGTTTATTAAGGCTGAGCTATAGGAACAGTAGAAGTTTCTGTGGTTAACATATTTGTGAATTTATAAACTCCTGTAGTTTTGCAATTAATTATTTTTAAATTATGTAAATTTCATTTACAATAGAATAAAAATGCAGACTCGCTCATTTGTTAACATGTTTATTAAAATCTCTTAGTTTCAGGCTGTTTGGAAGCAGCTGTAGAGTGTACCTTATTTTATGCTAGGCATCAGGATATTCGAAGTCCCTGCCATAGTGTTAATTCAAGGAAGAATTAGCATTTCTGTATTTTCCCCTATTTGAAACTCTGTGTGCATTTGATTTCTGTACATGTTTTTGTAGTGTAAGATATGAAATTTTATATTTTTTCAAAAAATAAAAAATCCCTTTGAATACAGTTAAATCCGATTGTCATGCTTAACCCTCCCCCAGAAGATTGTAAACTTACAGCTTTTGTATGATTTCAGCTAGTTCTAATATAAATGTTGGAATTTCCTATACTAAATATTTAAAATGCAATCAGCATCTGTTTTCCTCAAAGACATATTTATGAATCTTTGAATGTTTTCTGCAACTAGAGTTTGACACGGACTATAGGATACGAGCATTACCATGTGAAAACCTACTTAGAAGTTGATTTGTAACACTGTAATGCAATATTATTATTATTATTATTTTAAAGAAAACTGTGTTTGCAATCTGCCCAAAATAGGACCTTCTTCTGATGGTGGTCATTTTCTCATCGCTGGCCATCTGCTCTGGCACAGGGTGGAGGAGGAGTTGCATTGTTACCAGAAGGGGTGTCACTGTATACAAACACTCCCTATTCTTCTGTCTGTGTTGTACCATATTGACCTCCTTTTGTAAAAAGCATAGCAAACAATTTGCTACATTCAAGGCAATGAATCACATTTGTATTTTGTTGTGTTTACATTTATCACATGCCTGTAATCCATAACTTTTTTGTCAATGCATAAAATCACTTTTACAAGGAATATTATTTAATATTTTAGTACATACGTAAAATCTCTTGAGTGTTTTTGTCAGCAAGTGGACTACTCTTGCTCTTGTTTTGCTACACAAGTAAGGATTCTATGATACAATGGATTTTTTCCCAATCCTATAAGCACTCTTGACAAAATAAAATACGTAGGTAAGGTAGTGGTGAAAAAGATAAGATTTAATAAGCATACACTCTTCTGTACTAAACTTTTATTCCTACCTTTGAGATACATTTTATTCTCTCCACTTTACTGATGAAGAAACCATGACTCAGAGTTGGTAAGAATTGCACAAGCCTGACTGCTTTTCAAAGGCAGAATGAAACCCATATTTATTTGAGACCAAACCCATAAACCTTCTACCACACTATTTTGATTCTACTATGTTAACCACACATTCTATATAATGGAATCCTTTAGGCCGACCTTCTAATTTAAGTGATGCAGGAACTGAAGGTAAGTGAGAAAAAATAATTTGCACATTTTCACAGAGCAAAGTTGTAAACCTTGGGAAGAGACCAGCATCTAACTGATCACATTTTAAACATACTTGGTTTTTACAATAACCCAAATGTTGGGAGTTAAAAGTAGTTATTCTTATTTTTGTTTTGATCCTTCCAATGAATATCATCAGCACAATGTACTTTAATATATCTTTCTAGTGTTATGCCATATTTTTTTCAACTACAAGCTCAGGAAATTGCAATAAATATCTTTGAGTTATTTGGAGCTATGATATCTGAACTTTAGTTATGGAACATTGAAGTCTACAGGTGACTCACTACCAAATTGATACCAAATATAAATATATATATATATATATAAATTCACAATAGCCATTCAAATCAAGCAGATTTTTACATGAAATGGTGTAATTTTACCTGAATCTAGCAGGCTAAAAATAATAAATTGAATAAAGTTGGCAGAAATGCTGAAATATAAACATTTTCTTTTTAATAGCAAACATTTTTAGTTCTTAAGTCATCCGAATTTTTTAAAAATGTTGAGGAAAATATTAATGCTTTGAGATTATTAATTTCAATTAGAAAGTTCTTAGTGATCTCAAGTTTTCAGAAAGTAAAAATTGTCATTCAATTTTCACAACAGTCTTTTCAGTGAGAGTTTTATTGTTTTGTTTTGTTTTAACAAAGGTAGGAAAGAAGACGATGCAAGACTAAGCAACTTTTCTCAGATCACATAACTCATTGATGTAGCTATTTTCTATTTTAAAGTTAACATTTCTGCCTCTGAGATCTATATGTTGAGCTCCTATCTACCTTGGAATCTTTTCCATCCATTGTTTCTGCTCTTGAATATCCTCAGCTACCAGTCTCCATGGGTCTCTTCCTCTTCATCCTCTACATCTACATGAGAAAGTACACAGCATGGTTGTCCGGAGCCAGGAAGTCCAATTCTGCTTTGTCACTTAGTAGTTGTGTAAACTCAGGCAAGCCATTTGGCCTCTGTGCCTTCAGGTACCTCATCTATTAAATGAGGAAATAATATGGCTGTAATGAGAATCTAAGACCATATACATAAAAAGTAAAAATAGTGCCCATTCCAGATTAATTCTTCAGTACATGTTACTTATGTTTACATGTACTAGTCTCCAATTCTTCATTGTCAAAAACATATAGATACCTCAAATATCTTAACTCTCTCTCATTCATTTCACTGCAATTTTTTCTCATTTTATACTTACTGTAACGTTATCACAACACAAAATTTGAGAAAAGTTTAATATATTCTCTTGTATATATAAGCCACCTTTAGTAATTATGAACTCTGCCAATCTTATTTTTTATGTAACTCTAGTTTCTCTTTTCCCAGATTAAAAAAAAAAGCCCAGATACTTTAATGATTCATAAAGAAATACTTCATTGCATATCTCCCAAATAGAGGGATTACTTTTAAATACAGTCATACTCAGTTAGTTTTACATTACTTAGACCTTCACAATCTTTCAAAATATTTTCAAATATTCAGTCAGTATTTTTTTTATATATTATCTACAGTTCACTTCAATATCCAAATATTTCCTTTATTCCCTATAAATTGTCAGTTGGACTCACAGATTCAGGTGGTCAGATTCGGGTTTGACTTTTTAAAGAATACATCTTAGGTAGTTTTGTGTACTTGCATCATTACCCACTTTAAGCCAAGCTGTCTTTCTGTAATGGTAGCAGTAATTGATGGTTATTGCCAAGTCATTATTCATTAATCAGTTCAAAATGGTGATGTTCATCATTCTTTTCTCATTTAATTGCCACATTAATTTTATAAAGACTAATTTCCTTTCATCAACTATTTAGTTACTCTGAGATAGAGTTTATATAAACAAAGCAGAACTGTTGATTGGTATTATTTTGTCTTTCATATTTAAAAAGTGATCAAATGCTCAAATAGCCCATCTCTGACCCTTGGCTCTGATGTTATATTTTATTGACCTTTCTTCCTCAATTCTCTAAGCTCACCTTGACTAATGTCCTAACAGCATTAAGAAGATCCTTTTGATACTATACCCACCTTAAATACCACATCCCTTACTTGGCATCCAAGAACCAATTTTGCTGTTTTTCTACATTTCTGGCCATTTACTCTCAGTCATTTCCACCATCTTTTATTATTTTAACTTCCTTTTAAATGCTGAATTGCTAGTATTGCATCCCTAGTAGTCTTCCCATGTCATGATATATGTTTCCTCTTGGAAATCTCATCAACTCAGAAGTCTTCAATTTTAATATATATGGGAATGGCATCCTGTACTGAATCCCTAATGCCCCGAAATAGCTCCATGCATAGAAAATTTTACTTAGATCTCCAATTGGTTGTAATGTAGGCATTTTCAAATAAGCATCTTAAAAAGTGACCTCCCTACCTTTAAAACAACTTATGTCTTCTCCCATACTTTCAGTAGCAGGTATATAGTAGATATCCAAAAGTTGTATTTAAAATTTTTTTTGCCCTTAGCTCCATGTAAAACATCATGAAATTTTATTAGGTTCACATTGAATATGTTCTTCAGATATATTATTATTAAATATAAAAAAAAATAAGAAACAGTCAAAGCTAACACTGAGTAGGAAAAATAGCTTAGAAAATCAAATTTATCACTCAGAACCAAACAGATATTCTTTCTTTATATTTTGTATTATTATATTTATTACTATGGTGAATTTAATAGTAATCCCACACTGTTTAGTAATCAATTATAAACATTATACAGCACATTTTTATCCAGAAATTTGCCAACTAGTATAATTTTGAATCATGAAAGAAATAATTAGAAAACATCAAGTTGTTAATCCTTTGTCCAAATAAATAGATAGACCCCATAGAGAAGATACTTGGAATCATGTCAGCAAATAAGTTGGCTTCAGTTACATTGAAATTAAGTTTTTAAGATAATAGAAATTTAGTCACTGTCATTTGAAAGGATAAGCCTTGTATAGTTTCCACTCTGATGTAAGGATAAAGTAAAATGATTTATTGAATGCTCCCTGGAGTGATAATTGTCCTAACTATATCAGATGGGGAGGTCAGACCAAAGAACAAATGTTTTTCAATCATTCTTCTATTGTCTATAAATATGTGAAATACAATTATAACAAATACTAATATCAAAGGAAATATTTCAGAAATGTTCAGCTTAAGTGTGTTTTCAGGACAAGTATATTGAGGACTTCTCAGGCCCTTGTTTTGTTAATGCTGAGGGAGGGGCAAGGAATTATGATCTAATTCTTATGACGAAACCCAAATCTTTCTTAGGATTAGCTGAATGTTCCCCATGATTAATCATAAGTTGTCCCTTTCTGTCAAAGCATGATCCTGATTGTCTATACTATAGAAGAAAGCTTCCATAAAATAAACACTCTTTGTCTTTTATAAGAAAAGTGGTTCAAAGGTCAAAGTCAAATACACTTAGTATTGCTTATATTATCACCTATTGGATCTTTACAAAACATTCTAAAATACAAAGGCTCAACTGAATTTAGTTTAATGATTCCCTAAATATTTTACCATGGTACACTTTTAGCCAGTAGAAATTATTACTACTACCACATAGTAATTCTAAGAGTGAACTGTTGTGCATACATAACAAGCAACTGTTCATAGAATGAGTGTCTTAGTAGAAATGAATGCATCAGGACAACACGTCAACCCTGAGGGACTGAGGAAAAAGACTGGGGCCTCGACACAAGACTGGAAATCAGGAAAGCATTATAAACACACACACACACACACACACACACACACACACACACACAACACAATTATGTGTGATATAGACATACATATACACATTTTGCTCAACTTTAAAGATGTGTGTAGTATGAAATAAACGTACAAAAAATAGAAGCACATTATATATATATAATACATATGACTTAGAAAAATCAAGAAATAAGTAAAATAAATAAAGCAAGAACATAAGGCAATTTTATATAGATATTTCTGGAAAAATGATCCAGAACCAAAAGTCTTAAAGCAAGCATTATTAACCTTCTTTAATATTATTTAATGCCTATGGATGATAGCCTTAGGGAACTTGAGAACCCTGCAAAACTTCAGTATTTCTCAATGGATACTTTGAAAGGAGAGGACTCATGATCTTCATTAAATTTTCAAAGGACCACCTGACCATAAAATATTAAAAATCATGACTTAAAGTAATCATTGAATATCCTCTAATCAGTGACATCTTATATCTGTAAGCAAACAATTTGTATTATAGTAGGAGTCTCCTACTATTTTTTCCAACATTTAAACTAAGTCTTAGGGTCATTATGAGATATTACTCCTAAGAGATTAACGTCTTTCTATTTCATGGGGAGTAGATAAAAGTTACTGATAGTCAAAGCCTCATAAGATAGTGGAACCTAGAGATAACATAATCTGATTTTTATTTTTTATGACCTAAATAAAAAACCATACTAAACACTACACATATTTTACTGTGTAACTAAACCAATGATTTTATCATAGAAAACAACTTTGAAAATAGTAAGAAGTCACCTACTAAATTATGTGAATGTGACAACAGCATTTTTAACACAAGTTTTATCTTGTTAAACCTAAACTCAAAGCTTATGCCCAGCTGGAGGTGGCATTATATGCTTATATTACTTCAGTGGCTATCATTAACATGACTTGTCCCTTAATTAACATTCTTATTATTAGACTAGTATTGGTATTTTGGCCAATGAGTTCTAATGGTCTATACAGATTCCTTTCCAACACTCATCTTCTTACTCAGTTAAGCACCTGTTTGCCTGACACTCAGTGTCCAGACCATGGGTTCTGGATTCCTATAGACGTGGTTAAAATTCTTGCTCTGTCACTTACTATCTGTGACTTTGGAAAAGTTAGTTTATGTCTCTGTATTTCAGACTCCTCATCTGCCATATGGACAACAATAAATTCCCTGTGAGTATTGCACTCCATCTCAGTTCCTATCAGAAGGATCTTCAAGCTACTGTCTACTTTTGGAATATCATTGTTATGTGCTGTTCCTTACACTGGGAACACTCATCTCTCAGAGTTTTGTATGGCTTCTTATTTGTATTTGTATTCTTTTTTATTCTTAAGGTCTCTGATTAAGTGTCTGCTCGGGATACTCACTCAGCTTGTCTAAAGGTATCACACAAGGTGTCACACATCTTTTTCATCACAGCATCTTATTTATTTCCTTACACACACACACACACACACACACACACACACACACACACACTTACTTTATTGTTTGCTTTTTATGTCCTTTTTTTTGGAACATGGGCTTAATAAAATCAGGAACTAGGTATATTTTACTCACTGGTATATCCCTGACATCTGGCACAGTTTTTTGCACACAATAGGTATTAACTCTTTGTATAACATAAAAAACAAAATATTCATCACATTGTGGCACAGCATAAGTCCCTAGGAAATGATAGTAATTATTAGTCTTAAGGAACTAGGATACCAGGTTCTAGTCAATTCTTCCCTCTAGATTTTAACCAATTGAGAAAAGATGGAAGAAACTTCACTAAATGAAGCCTTAGAATTCCTAATGTATAGGGCTCCACAATACTACCAAATTGAAGTAAGTGGCTTGTATTTGAGAGTAAATTGGACTTTCATCATTTTCCTTCCCAATCAAGACTTTGTAAGTGAACTGTAGGTAAAATTTAGGTCTGCAAAAGCAACTTCAAATAAACTTAGATACTCTTAACATAGGAAATGTTAGCCTACTTCACAAACTCAGTTTCGGCCATAGTACAAAGTAGAACGTAGTATAGACAGTCTCTGAGTCACCAAGCCTTCCTCTATAAGGTTGCCCCATAGCGGGTCAAGATATGCTTCTTTGTTACCAATTTTTGAGGCAAAGTAACTCCACATACTAGATACCTGATGTGGCCCAATGAGTGTTAGGCTTTATGATATCAGCTTCCATAATGTTTCCCCAATAGTTAAAATCAAATAAATGATGAAGCAAGAGAAAAAGATGTTTTTCCAATGACTTTTCCAATAAAAAGGAATTATTTATGCAATCTTTTCTGAGAATAAAGCAGCTACAACATGGAGAAGTTAAGTGTTAATTATCTCTAATTATTGCTATTGAGGTTATTGTTATTGTCACTGTAATTTTCAGGATAAGATTTCTGCTCCCAAGAAGTTACAAGGTATCAGGGTGAGACACACCAGCAAAAATTTAAGTACAGTAAAGCCTCATGAGTACATGGGGGATTAGGAACAAGTTAGAAAGAATAGTAAATCTCTGTCGGCTACATAAAGGCTCCTTCATGGAATTTATATCTTAGAGGTGTATTGTCTGATATAATAACGCCTAGCCATATATGGCTATTTAATTTTAAATTTGAATTAATTACAATTAAAATTTTAATTTATTATTCTCATTAGCCATATGCCAAGTGCTCACCGGTGGCTAATAGCCTTTCTATTAGACATTGCAGGTATAGAACATGCCCATGATGGCAAAACATTCTATTTGACAGCACTGATCTGTAGAACTGACAGTTACATGTTATTCTGTGAGGGCAATATTTTAGAAAGGGTAAGATGCAAGTCAAAAACCAAAAACAAAGCAAACAAACAAGACAGTGAGGATAGAGGTATAGTAAGTGAGGTAGATGAGATGTGCTTAAACCAAGAACACGGTGGTAGTGGGGCTGACAGAAAAGAAGGAACTAATAAAAAATTGAAGAGTAGAACTAATAAGGCACATGAATGGAATTATACCACTTGGTTAGGAAAAGAGGAAGATGGATCCAAAATTTCTGACTTGGGTGGCTAAATTGCTGCTTATCATGACCAGAATATAGAACATTTTATCCTGTGGGTCAGGGTGAGCTTCAACCAATTGAGCCTAGTTCTTTTCAGTGTTACTTCAGAGATCAAGCCTGTACACCTAGTCTGCTGGCCCCTGAATCTCAGTTCTGCCCTCAGTAACTGTTCAAATATGACAACATTCAAGTCCACACAAATAAGCATTGACATGCTATGCAGTGTAGTTACAATCTATATCTGGAAAAGAAACATTTCTCTGGAAAAGAGCAATACAATTTTTATTGACAAAGCATGGACTCAAAAAGTCATGGACATCAATCTACATTATTAAAAGACATTGGGCTTAGAAGTTTAATACTCCATTATTACCTCAAAAACATCATCTCAAACAGTGGTTTATATATTTGTTGTGAATGTCTGGAATTAAAGGGATAATTCTTGAGACTGTCCCAGATTGTCAGACTAAGGGATAAAAAATATGTTCAAAAGAGGGCAAGGGGCTGGAGGGGCGAATATCTCCATTTTTTGGAAGACAGGAAACTGCAGCTTTAAAATGAAGCTTTCATTTATTTCCCCAGCTTTTAGAGTCCCATCAACATCTTGGAAGTTTCACTCAAGACTACAATTCCCATAATAAAATTACTAGGAATTATTGCCAACGCACTGGAGAATGACTGAGGGATACAGTGGGAAAGGAAATAGTGGTATTAGCTGCTCTTATCGCCTGCCCACATTGGAATTTGCATTTCCTTGAAAGGAGTGCCTGAGGCAATAATTTACATAGTAGCGTGAGATTTCTGTGGGAGATGACTTCAGAAAGCCAGGAGTGAGGAGAGGGAGAGGAGCAAATGCCACATTATAATGGTTGGAAATTAAAGATTCCATTTTCACCAGGGTCCCTGGGAAACTATAGTATCTCTCAGAAATGAGCCTCTAGAGCATCCATTCCCAAGCAGTGGTACACGTACCCTTGGGGTACCTGCTGGGCTGTTCAGAGGTATTAAAAAATTAGTAATGGTGAAAAAACAAGTAAAGTAAAAAATGAAAAATGTTAGTTATGAAACAATAAATGTTAATTCAGGGAGACCCTTCAAAATTAGATCACAGTAGTGAATGATGATGGGTAAGGACCTGGCTATGACCCCTTCCCCAAATCGTTCTTTTACCAATCATTATGCACAGTTTCAGAACAATCCATTCATGATATTTCTAGAACTTCCTCGAACATATAGCTACATCTGTAGCCACACTATTTGATCAGTTTAGTTATTGACTGAGTAAAAGTAAGTGCGTTGTCTTTTATTGTGATTCCTCTCAAGTAGTTTTGTTATTTAATGTTTAAATGCTGGATCATCATTATCAATATTTAACTGTGTTATAAATATTGTAAAATTAAATCTGTGGTTTGTACTTTTAGTGTAGTAACTTTTCTTTCCTAACTTATTACCTCATTTCCGCTATTTTACATTAAGATAACCAATGAGCAAGTGTCAGTATTTAAAAACAGATGTTTTAAAAACAAGGGGTACAATTTATAGAAATGGGTTTAAAAGGGGTACACAAGTGGAAAAAGATTGGGAACCACTGCTCTAGAGGATGAAAGGCTGTGCATTTGTCTACCAGTTGTCATCCCACATTGATTGCATGTTGCCCTCCAGTGTTTTAACATTCACAAACTTTCATGCTGCAATTGCACACAGTCTTATTAGTTCCCTGGCTTCAGTGATGTCCCTGAAGCAGAACAATGAAACCATATAATATACAGTCACAGTGGTGCTATCTCCACAAGTCAGAAGTGCCCACTTTTGCTGTAGATAAAATCAGAGTAAAGCCAAGGCATGTAACCCAGGGCACCATAAATGTTTGCTGCATTCCAACTCTTGTACCGCTCAGATCCTCTCAGGCCTCATATTAATTCCACTCTTCAAGATAGAGCCAGTCTTCTTGGCCTCTGATCAGTGCAACCCTGTGAGGGCCATGCACAGGAAGGCTTGCATTTAATATTTATTGCTTTATAGTTCTGTCATGGATTCTTAAAAATATTATATTTCAACATGTGTTTTGTAAGTAAAACCTGATGGAACAATGAAGTGTGTGTGTGTGTGTGTGTGTGTGTGTGTGTGTGTGTGTGTAGGTGAGGTTGACGAGAAACGAAGGTACTTGGCGCTTCTCACCACCATCCTGGAAAGAGTTCTAAGCTGCCTGCTCCCTTCCTGCTAACACTCTAGGTGCCTGGCTCCCCTGATATACCCTGGCCCATAAACCACTGCTGACAGACCTCCCTGACACATAGAGACAAGGTCACATCAATTGGCGGGAGGGCTATGTTCTACCTCTTTGGCCCCCACCATAGCCTGGGCACAGTTCTGGGAGGGTTTATGTTGGTCTGCATTCCTCACAGTGTCTTAGAGTCGGGTATGATGGTTGTATTCTGTGTCCTGGCTCCAGCATCATGACAGGCAGCTAAGCAGCGACATGCTTCTAATTTACCCACCACTTAGATATAAAATGCTTCCCAATATGGAGGCTGCAAATACTTTAAGATCAACTGCAGTGTTAGCAGGAAGTTGGGGTTATAAGGACCTAGGAAAAGGTAATTGACTCTCCCACCCACATCCTTCTCCCACCCTGCATGGTGTGTTGGTCCTACAGCTGACAGGAGAGCCAATCTGACATCTCAAAGGTCACTGGAGCACGTGTTGAGTTCAGAAGAGCATCCTGGACACCTGTGAAGGGCTACAATCTCCCTGGGGGAGAGGCGGTATCTTTTACTGAAAGGAACATGACATTAAATAACAAATAAAAACACCCTGGTCAAGAGAGACACTAGAAAAAAGAAACAGTTTTCTACAGTATTTTAGTATCTTTAATATCATTTTCTGCCTGCTTTTTAAAGAAGAGCCTCTGTGTTTTCATTTTGCATTGGGCCCTGCAAATCATGTAGCCAGTCCTATTACGAGGAAGCAGCCAGCCATAATCTCTAAAAACAGATGTAACACAAAAGGAACAAACTGCTGCAACTACACTGAAGCTGTAAATGATATCCATCTTCACTCTCCACCATGCATTCTACTTTTTCCTTGCTCTCAGCCCATGTTGCAACCAGTCAAGTTTGCTGGCTTGATGAAGATCCCCCTGTCAATCCTGAGTGGTCTGAGAGCCCTTGAGTGCCTTGCTCTCTTCACACTCTGGTCACTGCAGAGGAGACTGGGGGAAATTCCCCAGTGACTACTTGAAGTTTGACATATTACTATTTGTCACCATCATGTAAGGACAATCTTAGCTTCCCATAAAAATGAAGGTCAGTTTCACCTGTCAATGTAATAATTTATGTGGCTGTTGGTTCAGGAATCAAAACCCTGCTTCAGCAGAGATGACATTTTCCTTTCCCAAAACAGTATGTTCAATACAATAGAGCCCAAGAGGCAAACACAAAAAATACAAATTCTATAAGTTGGTCACTGTATTAGTTTGCTAGGGCTGCCATAATAAAGTATCACAGACTGGGTGACTTAAGCAATAGAAATTTAATTTTGCTAAATTTGGGATGTTAGAAATAAGACCAAGATCAAGGCATCTGCAGTTGTGCCTTCTGAGGCCTCTCTCCTTGGCTAATAGATGGCTATCTGCTCCCCGCCATGTCTTCGCATGGTCTTGCCCTTGTGTCTGCCCTAAATCTCCTCTTCTTTTAAGGACATCAGCTCTTATTGGATGACACCCATCCTAATGATGCCATTTTAAACTCATTCCCTCTTTAAAGATCCTATCTTCAAATATAGTCACATTATTGCTTCTTGGCGTTTTGGTTAAGATCAAGTGCAAATATAGTCACATTAATGAGATGCTAAAAATTAGGACTTCAACATATGAATTGCTAGGGTCGGGGTGGGGGGAGGCAAGCACAATTCAGCCCATAACAGTCACTGAGTTTGACAATAAATATTACTTTCAACCTTTGTTCTCTGCATGCAGATATTCTATTGGTGATAAAGCAGCATGAATTTCTTCCTGAGTTATCATAAATATGGCATTCAAAAAGATGACACCATAAATTTGCACTGTTTTACTTCCCATGTGAATATGCCTTAAATGAGCTTATTCCAGAGTTCAATTAGGCTGAGTATTTCAGAGTGATGTGTATATGATAGGATAAGTGGGTTCTGTGATTATAAATTCACAGTCACAAATTCTTTCCTATAAAATGAACCCTTGGTTTAAGGTTCTGTTATTTGGCATCCAAAGTCAGGAAGTTGGGCATACCATTGGCATTCCCGTAATGGTTCTGGCAGAGACACTGTAATCAGCGTAGGCAAACCCAAATCTAGTACAGGTGTGGAAGGGCAGAAGGTGTCTGATGTGATTAATTTTTTGCCAAGTGGTTAGTCTTATATCAGGTGCTTACTTCGAGGAAAAGAGTAGTTAAATGAACCTTGTAATTACATGACATGATGCTATTGGACCCTGCATAGCTTCAATTCCTGTCGCCATGACTATTTCATTTATGAGCCCATTTCTTTTTTTGTATGATGGAATGCAGCTTTACTGATTGGACCTTATGAATTATAGAACTGATAACACCCAAAATCTCCATTAAGTCATGAAGTCACTTATCATAGGTCTCTACTACAACCCAATGTAGTACATCACACCAGTGGAATCTGGAACAACTGCATAATTCAGTGTTTCCATTTTGCCTGTCTGTGCCTTATACCAAAATCTGCTCAGGTGAGGATCTGGTTAATTGTGGTGCTTCAGCATGCCACTCACCACCAGCAATGGACTCACGTTATGTTCGGATGATAAGAGACTGCAATGATTACATGGGTCTGGTAATTCGAAGGACTCACTGAACTCCACAGCACATACTCATGGATAACTTAAATAAAGTGAAATTATTTTGTACAGAAAAGTAGAAAAGTAAGTGCAGGTAAGCATAGGGGGCCCAATGAAATCCTAGGCATAGCTCTCCAGTCCTTTCTCAGTCACACAGATGCTATTTAACTTTGGAATGTGAACTACAAAGACAAACAGAAAAAATCTTGGTTTCAGGAGACTTTGCACAAAAGTTTCCAAAAGGGTCTTTTATGCTACCTTGAACACATATTCAAGCCAACTGCTAATTGATTTCACAAGGTGGATCAATTTAAACATCCCTAAACAGCATACACAAGAGGCTTGGCTCACTGCTGGAGTTTCAAACATTAAATAGCTAAACTACTAGCTGGCTTAGGTACTCATTATCTTGGCCTGAGGTCAGAATCAGACTTCCAGGCATCCCCACAGATAAGACGGGTAATCTATTCCATTTTAAGATAATGTTATCTTATAATGACCAAGGTTCAGACTCTCATTCTGAATTGTTGCATACTGGGAACACCTCTGGTTTTAATATCTTAGGTTTTTGGGTTTTCACCAAACCCTAGACTAAATTAAAGTTATGGTTGTAGGTAATTTACTTAGGAGACTCTTAGAAATAAAGAGTTTGTAAGCAGGGAAATAGAGACAGAAAAAAAAAAAAAGGAAAAAAATAATCAGGGTGGGTGTGTCATTGAGGTTTCAGCTAGAATCACCAAAGATTTCCTCCCATAAATGTCTGTGAGGTGTGGGTTGCTGAGTTACCCAGTAAATAGTTCTCATTTCTATTTGTTGCAGACTGGCCCTTGGAGTGTTAACTCCTTCATTCTTTTAGGCTGCACTAGTATCCAAATGGACAATCTTTTAGAGTTATGAAGAAAGCCATGGCTATAGTGATGCTCCTGTTGCAGAAATCTTTCAGAATGTTAAAGGCCCATTGTAAAATGCAGTCATCATTAAAAATTAAATTCCATTAATTTATAATTAAATAAATTATATGGAAAACAAAAGCGATTAATACTCAAAACCCATCTTGCCCTAATTATTTTCTATTCTCTATCCTCTTGTAATTATTTGCCTATTATCTGTATGGTGGAATACTAATATAATGGAGTGCTACTTCATGTCTCTTCCCAGAAATGCATTCAGTACATTATGCTGTAGCTTGAAATTGGCCATAGTGGGAATATTTAAACCATGGAAATTAGCAAATGCTATAAATCAGGGCTTGATTTTTTTCTCTAACCCCAACCCACCCATCTAGCCTCAGGTGCTTATTCAACAATTATTAGCCTCCCATTTCAGAAAAATGAAAAGAAATATGTTAGATGCCAAAGACAGGTGAATATCAAAATAAGTGGGAATTGTCCAACCCATGTGGGTGAAATCAGAAAGCAGACAAAAATATGTGACATTGTTAGTTAAAATAAGCTGCTATACTCTCTCATCTCTCAGACTCTATTTCGAAGTGGTAATAATGTAAGAAAGCTAGATCCTCCTTTAATCTCCATCTGTATCCCAAGCCACCCTACATAAATATTACTATAAGTGGACATGTTTGACTTAGTGATTTTAAAGGTGGAGAATGTCAGGGATGAATGGCAAAGAAAGGTCAAGTGTTGACTGGGCCACCATCCCTCATAATTAAAGCTTGTCAGGAGAAATACATTTGAGTAAGAAGAAAATGAGGCAGAGTAAACAATCTTCAAAAATTAAGAAGTAGTAATTAAAAAGATGTTTGGGTAGTGGATAATATATTTGAATTATGCATTCATAAAACAGAAGATATTATACATGCAAAGTGGGAATAACGATCACCAATCACCTGTGAAAGAACCTGTCCAATATAGTTTCCATGCAAGACTGTTCATTACACCCACACCCTCATACACATCACACCCATGCTCATCTTCTCTTTCTCATGTACACATACCAACAAGACACTCAAACCTATTTAATGAAGAATAAAAACAAGCCATATTTGTTTGCTACATTTAATTAAGTGTTAGGAACTATTTTATGTTATTTTTGTAATCTTTTTAAACCCTCAAAGAGATTTTACAATGTAATAGTACTATCTTTCTCCCATTACAGATGAAATTGAAACATGAAGTATGTAAGCAACTAGGAAAAAACACACATTAATGGGTAGAGCCATATACAAATTGTTCTCTGAAAAAAATATTTTTTCATATTTTTAATTTAATTAAAATCCTCTGTTACAACAAGCCATCACTTACCTTGCACCAAGTGATGGATGAATTTACACCCACAGGACCTGTAAGTAGAGAGATGTATTCTGTGCTTCTCAGAGCTCTTCAAGAACATTGCTCTCCACTCCTCTCCAAGCTAAAATCTCAATCCATTTGAAGCATATGCCAACAGTATTATCTGCTATCCTTTTTGTTTGTGGTGATGCACAACCTTCCCTTCAGTCTTTCTGATTCATTAAAAATGTTAACATTCTAACTCTTGATATATGCTTGGTGATTTCAAACCAGAGGCCATTAGCACAAAGAGTATATTTTTTCAAATTATTTTAAAAGGCCTCTTCTGTGTATCTGATTTTTTAATAGAGGCCCACCCTTTGGGCAGAAAAATTTGAAAAGGAATTCCTTCATTTAGATGGAGATTAGCCTCTGTTCAGAGCCCATAGCTTGAAGTAGAGGCTGGGCTTGTTTAGTTTATAGGCCCCTTGGGTACCAGATTTTCCCAAATACTGATTTCTCCATTTCTTTTAATTTTTTTCTTTTCTTTTTTTAATGTTAAACTTATTGGGGTGACATTTGTTAGCAAAAGTTGCCTAGGTTCCAGGTGTACAATGCTACAGTGCATCGTCTATGTGTTACATTACGTGTTCACCACCCAGAGTCAGTTCTCTTTCCATCACCATATACTTGACGCCACTCCTCTCCCAGCCCCCCCTCCTCTCCTACCCTCTCTTCCCTTTCCCTCAAGTAACCACTAAACTATTGACTGTGTCCATGAGTTTTTGTTTCTTTGTTTTCTTTCAGTTTTATATTCCGCGTATGAGTGAAGTCATACAGTTCTTTGTATTTTCTGTCTGGCTTATTTCACTAAGCATGATGATCTCCAGGTCCATCCATTTTGTCGCAAATGGCAATATTTCATCTTTTCTTACAGCTAAGTAATATTCCATTGTGTATATGTACTACAGCTTCTTTATCCAGTCGTCTGTCACAGGGCACTTTGGTTGTTTCCATGTTTTGGCCACTGTGAACAGCGCTGCAATGAACATTGGGGTACATAAGTCTTTGCGGACAAAGGTTTTCACATTTTGTGGGGTAGATACCCAGAAGGAGAATTGCCATGTCATAAGCTAGCTCCCTTCTCAATTTTCTGAGGAACCTCCACACTATCTTCCTTTAAAACAGCTTGGTATTGGCAGAAAAACAAACAAGCACACCAACGGAACAGAATCAAAAACTCAAAAATAAATCCATATATATGGACAAATAATTTTTGATAATAAAAAGCAAAAAACATACAATGGGGAAAAGAAAGCCTCTTTAGTAGGTGGTGCTGGAAAAATTATGAAATCATATGCAAAAGAATGAATCTGAGTTGTGAACTTTCACCATAGACTGAAATTAATTAAAAATGAATTAAAGACCTCCACATAAGAACTGAGGCAATAAACTGGATAGAAGAAAATATTGGTACTAAACTTATAGACTTTCAGGCTCAAGAAAGACTTCATGAACCTGAACTCAAAGACAACAGAAGTAAAAGCAAAAATAAATGAATGGGACTATATTAAACTAAAACACTTCTGCACAGCAAAAGAAACCACCAACACAGAACAAGACAGCCAACCAAATGTGAGAAAATATTTAAAAACAATGCATTTGATAAGAAATTAGTATCTAAAATATATAAAGAACTAATATGACTAGACAACAACAAAAAACAAACAACCCAATTAAAAAGTGGATAGAGGACCTGAACAGACACTTCACCCATGAAGACATACAAATGGCCACCAAACATATGAGAAAATGCTCATCCTCATTAGCTATCAGGGAAATGCAAATCAAAACCACAATGAGATACCACCTCACACCTGTGAGAATGGCTGTTATCAACAAGACAAGGAATAACAAGTGCTGGAGAGGAGGTGGAGAAAAAGGAACCCTCACACACTGCTGGTGGAAGTGCCAATTAATCTTTTTTTTTTCATCATTGTCAATGACTTTGCCACTACCTTATGCCTACTGCTAACTTCCAGGATCATACAACTTCTACTATGAATAACTGAATAACCTCCAATATGTTACTAGAGTCAGCCCCATATCTGTCTATAATCTCTAATATTGCCAGCTCACCTATCCTACCCATTATAATAATTCTTCAGTTTTTAATTGTTTAATTATATCATTTTCACTTTCAATTAGGACGTTTCAAGATGTCCTAATCCAACTTAGATAACCACGATTCGCTACCATGATAAAATAATATTTTCAGACACCCTTAAATTATTTGCTTCATCTTCCTCTATCTCAGTTTGCAAAAATGCAACTCCATTTAGATTTACTGTTTTCCTTCTAATTGCCTGTAGTACGTGGGTAGGAAAAAATACACCATTTTCATTGGCATCACTTTATATTTAGTATTACAAATTTAAAGTAGTCTCATAGCATTGCCTAGCAATCTCATTCATATATCTAGTCAAATTTCTATTATCTTCCTTACCAGCTTAATGATCTTTTCCCCCAAGAAATAAGACCCTGTTTTCACAACGTCTACAATGCTATCTTCTCTAGTATATAATTTTCATCAGGCAGAAACGTGCAGTAATATCTTCCATCCTAAAATGACCATCCCTCCATCCGCAACTGTCTCCAGTTATTGCTCTACTTCTCTACAACATTATGCAGCAAAAGTCTTAAAAATGGTTTTCTACAATAACTTCTCCATTTTCTCAACTCACGTGCTCCAGTTAACCCACCCCAGTTATGCTTTTTCGTCAAGTTCATCAATAGTATTGACCTCCATTTTGACAAATGCAATAGTCAATCTTAGGCCTCCTCTTACTAAACCTCTGATATATCAAATTATTTTTTTTCTGAAATACTTTGTCCTCTTATCCCCTAGAGCAAATTCACAACTATTGAAGTATCCCAGGCTTCATTCATCCTTTTCTTTATCCATGTCAAATCTACATTCATTTCTCATTCAAGTTCTTAACTGTGAATAATTTCTGTATCACCTATGCCAGTATCTCCAAAACATTTGTTTTCAAAACTGATCCTCTTTCAGTCACAGACATGTATTCAACTGTCTTCTATATCTCCATTTGGATCTTCAAAAAGCATCATGAATCCCTAATGCATTAGTGTCCCAAGCCAAAATTCTATATAAAATTTCTTAGCAAGTTCTATGGGCTCTACATTCAAAATATATTCCAAATTTTACCATTTTTTATCACTTCCATTTCTATTTCATAACATGTGACTGAACTAATCTTGTTGCTTTTGTTCTTATTTCCTTGAGTAAATTCTGCATAAAATGACTAGAATTATTTTTAATTAAGTTGTATCATGTCAATCTGCTGCTCAAACTCTACAATAGTTTTCTGTTCCAAAATCCAACTTCTAAACATGTCTGACAGAATTCTAATTAGAATGTATCCTAAATAATTCTCTGACTCTATTTCTTCAATTGTTGTTATTTGTTTATCTCCTTCCCTTAATTATACATTAGCTTGGTGTTACTGAAGAATCTCAATTATGTCCAGTTTCTCTCATCATGTTCTGTTCTCTTTTCTTAAACTACCCTGCCATAGATATTTCCATGATTCTCTTCTCTACATCAAGTTTTTGCCCAAAACTTCCCTTCTCCGCTAACTCTTTTTTATTAT
This sequence comes from Lyroderma lyra, assembly GCA_004026885.1. NCBI lineage: Eukaryota > Metazoa > Chordata > Mammalia > Chiroptera > Megadermatidae > Lyroderma > Lyroderma lyra. Next base: position 63,533 of record PVJL010000969.1, on the reverse strand, counting down.
TTATCTCATTTTATTTATTATCACCGAATTCATTACTACTTGACCTTGTACATTCTCTTTCTTTTTTTTTTAATTCATTTTTATTGTTAGACTTATGGGGTGACATCTGTTAGCAAGGATTGCATAGGTTTCAGGCATACAATTCTACAGTGCATTGTCAACTTGATGTATAATAAGTTCACCACCCTAATGTGACTTCTCTTTCCATCACCATATATTTAGCTTCCCCCTCCCTCCTCTCCCATCCTTTCCCTTCTCCCGTCCCTCGGCATGTTCTCTTTCTTGGTGGCTTTTTATTTTTTGGTGGCTGTTTCAACTACTAGGAAGTAAGCTCACTAACGACAAAGATCACACCTGCTTCTTTTATGGTCATTATTTAAATGTCTAGGTAAATAACTTACACACAAATGTTCAATAAGAGATTAATAAGTCATGACGTGGGGAAGAGGATGATTTAGATGGTGTTGAATCACATGAAAATCAAAGAGATTGAATCTTTCTTTAAAAAGGAGAAAGCAATTTGGTAAGAGTAATGATAACATTTACCACATTTGCTAGACTTTGCTGTAATTACATACTTAATTATCTAAATATTCTTCTGGATTGCAATGTATAGAAGGAACAAAATGATATTTGTGCTTAGAATTGCATTTCAATTGCATAACACTGCCTAAAAGAAAGATTAGTTGCCCTATAAAAACTTGTTGAGTAAATGGATTAAGAAAAGGGCCTGAAACTCAACTAGCTTAGGAAGTAAATATAGTCATTAGACTATATCCAGAAAAATAAGTCATTATATTTTAACTATACAGTCATCCCTTTTAGAACAGGAAATAAATGCTTCTGAAAAAAATAAAGGCTACTGGAGAAATAGACAAACATGTTGTGTGGGGAAAATTATGTCATTTCCAGTAAAATATCATTATGATGATAAAATTATTTGCAAGTCCATCATAGAACTAAGAAAAAACTAATGAGTTGGTGGGTGTAAGCATTTAAATGCTTTTTTATTGAAACAGAAATTATAATGGACAAAAGGGTTCAGATATTCACTGATGTAGTAAGATAAATGCTTTATACATTATACTTTAAGTACATGATTAGCACAGAAGTAAAAACTGATCTGTGTTGCTTTGGGTGTTTATGTCTGAATAAATATGACAAGCTTTTCTATTAAAAATAATATTTTCCAGAAATTCAGTCAAAAGTTTGAAATTAAGAAACAGTCAAATGTTGACTATAGGAAGAAAAATAGAATAGAGAAAAACTACAAAATATTTACAGAATACCAAGATCTGACACAGCTCTGCCTTTCTGGCCTCCATCTACCTGAATTATTATGTTCCCATTTCTCTCCTGCTTCTCGAGTACCTGACTAAAATCCAGCAAAATTTATTATTTTGGCATTCAGTGACTAGTTAAATGAAGCAACATATTTTAAGAATTTATTATTGAGATCCTTGAGTTTACAACAGAACATTCAAGAGTCATATAGCTTTATTTTCTTTTTCTCTCTAGCATTAACTGTTTATAACTTCTCCTTCCACTTCCCTTCCCTTTCATCTCTCTGCTCTTTTTCTCTTTCTTTCTTTCATGTTCTCTCTTGTTTTCTTGTACAAAAATGCTATCATATACTATTTCATTATTAACATGTAATATTGACTGGAAAAAGATTTATATACATAATTAAATGATATTTGTTGTTTTATCCAAGTTGTTACCATAAAAATAGATTGGCTTAAATAATAGTGTTTTTAAAACTTGTAAAAATACTAAAATCATTATTCAAATTGCAATTGCTTAAATAGCAAACTTGTACTTTAACACAACAGACAATTGTTTGATAAAGTTTGTGTACTATACTGTATTTCACTTACATTCTTATTTGGACACTTTTTATAACATTTTCAAACTGTTAACAGTTTGAGTGTGTTCAGTATTACAACATGGTTAATATTTTATCAGCAAGTTATTGCCTTGAAATTGCTTTATTCTTTGGAAGTTATTGTCTTTTTCATACTCATTTAGAAAATTTGCTATGCTGTAAGTATATTTATCTAGAAAACAAATTTTTAACAACAAAATGTCCCTTTGCTTTTAGAGCAAAAATAAAATATAATAGATTATATGAAATTTGTTAAATTTAACTTTGCTAGACTATAACTATTCCATTATCAATAGACTACTCAACCTTAATAATACAAAATGAATAACAATGTATTTCATCATTCTATACTTTTATAAGGAAATAAATATTTTTTGGAAAGAGACTATTAGTAGTAAAATATAAATAAGCTTTCTAAATGACTTCTCATATAAATAGCCAAAGTTTTACATTTATTAAAAGAATATGACTATAACCAATATTATATTGTCATAACCTATGAAGGACCCAAATTTAAAAGAAAAGAGGCATTTGATAATTCCTTACATTCACCAATATGCACCCAAGGCAATAATAAAGTAAATATTATAGTATGAATCTACAATGGGAATGCTGCTATAATGAAGAGATTCCTTAGAATTATGTTTTCAAAACAGACAGTTTTAGTTTCTGCCTGTAATACAGGGAAGACACTGTGGTGCTGTGTGATAAATATAATAACAAATTGCAAGTCAGAAATTAAACTTGAATAAGATATAAAAAGCAAAGAAAAAGCAAAGAACATAACAGTAGGATATTTGTTTGCATGACTCAATGACACAGTTATCCTTTTCTTTTGAAATATAAAGCTCATCCTTTGTGCATAAAATTGAACAAATTTCTTAGAACTTTGGACATTTAAACTATAATTGGTCAGTATAGCTTGTAATTACACGTATTTAAACTTTTTTAAACTAGAAAGAGAAATTAGTATACGCAAGGGTATTTGGAAGGTTTTCTGCTTTGATATTATTCTGCTATAAATATAAAATATTCTAAGGAAATGACATTATTATTATAAATTTTAGAGTTATTGATACAAGCAAATTGAGATGCCTAACCTGGATATATAAAATAATAACTCAAATGAATCTACTGTTTTCTGATGTTTAAAAAATATATAAAACTTCCCCAATTAACAAAGTTTAGGTTATTACTCATACACCATAATTATATTCATGCTTAAGAAGTTAATATTATTCTTATTTTTAAGACCTTTAAGATTGATACATTTTTAAGAAGGAAAACTGATTGGTAAAGTTTTGAAGAAGAAAAATTTAGTCTGGTTTTTGATCTTAATAATTCAGAGACTGATTTTTTCAAATGTATACCAAATAGCAAATAATTCTATAGATTCCAGGGACAGTCAGTAAGAGTTTAACAACTCTTGGTGCACACAACTATCTTTCCAAGTTGCTACAGAGGAAAAAGACATACAAGACAGAAAATGCATGCTCTTTGGGGAGAGGTGACCTTTCATTTCAGTGGCATGCATTTCCAGGGGCCTTCAATCTCTAAACTCATGGGAAACTTCCAAGCAGGACAAAATTAAACTACATCATAAAATGTTCTTCCAGATGTGACTTCTAGTGCATTTGGGAGGTAAAGTTTTGGTTGTGATTTAGGGAATGTTGTCACTTTGATAATGTTAAAGGGGGAAAACATTCCAGTAAAACTATGACTGCGTTTTATTTTTCAATATCGACTTGTATCCCTTTCATATTTTATAACTGAACTGTATTCACAAAAGAAAGTTCACCATTCATTTTTATAATGGAATGTTCAATTTGTTTTATAGGTTAAAATATCAAAAAAATCATGATCTAAACAGGAAAACCTAGATTTTCTCTTGGATAGTCAGAATTTGTGTGTGTTTGTGTGTTTTAAACACATTAGGAAAAGGACAGCAACTTAATAAAGTATTTTTTGGGAGTATTTCATTTATGAGGATCTTGGAAGCACACCAGTTTTAATCAGGCTTTAAATATAGCTCTGTTTTTATTTATTGATTTTTCCAAAGATGATTAAACTACCATAAGCTAATGGTAGATAACACCAAAAGTTTAGGTCAGATTTAGGTCAGATTTAACTTAATTTATTTTGTTCCAAATTTACAAAAGTTTCACTATTTATAATAGTAACTCTACCATCTATCAAATAAGTTGTTTCAGCTCTTCAAATATTATATATTTATTTTAACATATAATGGATATCTCACATATAACAATGTTATATAATGACAATTATAATTTAGCATGTATCATTTATTAACTTGAACTTTCTTTCATGTAGAGAGTTGTATTCCCATGATATAATGAGAGAGTATCCCAGGACAACTCTCATGAAGAGAAACCAGCAAAGACTTCTTTTCCCTAAAATCAAAGTCTATTTTCAGTCATCAGTTTATTGGTTATTCAGCACTTTTATCACCTTAGAATAGTCCCTCTTTTTTGAAAGGGCATTTTTTTTTCTGTGTTTTTTTTTCTACTTTTGTTCTGCTATTTTCCTTAATTCTCTATAAGTTCCTTCTCTTCAATCCAACTAAGAATCATTCAAGTTTCTCAAATCTTTTCTTGATAAGTGATCTCAAAATATTTTCTCCAGAAAAAATCTTAAAGTATTTTTCACCATCAGCACTAACTTGGACCTTGTTAGAAAAACAATTTTTAATGTCCCAGCCCAGACATACTGAATTACAAATTCAGAGTGGTGGCCAGAAATCTGTATTTTAACAAGTGATCCAAATTATTTGGATGCACATTAATATTTGAGAACTATCCTTTTCCATTGTCTCTCCTTACTTTGGATTCTCATTTCAGAGCTACTCCTATATTATAAATCCATATTCTTGCTTTTCAAGCAGGAATCAACAAATTTTTTCTTTAAAACCTGAGCTATTATGCTTTGTGGATCAACTATCTCTATCATAATTGCTCAACTCACCGTCCACAGCAGAATAATGAATGAGTGTGGCTATGTCCCAGTAACTCTTTATGTAGTTACATAGAAATTTGAATTTCATGTAACTTTATGTGTCACAAAATATTATTCTTATTTTGACTTTTTCAACCATTTAAAAAATGTAAAAACCATACTTATTTTGTGAGCAGTACAAAAAAAGGACAAGAGGTTGGTCAGATGTACACAAGAGGCCATAGTGTGCCCATCTATGCTTTAGAGACTTGCTTGACATACGTGATGATTAATTTCATGTGTTACTTGACCAGGCCATGGTACCTGTATGTTTGGTCAAACACCTATTTACATGGTGCTGTGTATGTATTTTTTATATGTGATTAACATTTAAATCAGTACACTTTGAGTAACATTAATTACCCTCTATAGTATGAGTGGGCCTTGTTCAGTCAGTTGAAGATGTTAAAAGAAAAGATGGAGGTCCTTCAAATTTAAGACTCCAATATTAATTGTTTCTAAAACTTCTAACTTGTTCTATGAATTGTGAACTCACCAGCCCCCACAATTACAAGAATAAATTTTGGAATTTTCCCTATAATTCATCTATCTATCTCAGATTGGTTTTGTTTCTCTGAAGAACTTTGATAAAAACACAGCTTAAATGTGGTCCATGGCCTGGCAATGTTAGCATCACCAAAGAGCTTGATAAAAATGCACATTCCTTTTTATTTTATAAAAATTTTTTTATTGTTAGACTTATTTGGGTGACAGTGGTTATCAAGAGTTACATAGGGGAGTTCCCTGGTTGTGTGGTGGCTAGGCATCAGCGCTCTCAACGCTGAGGCCTGGGTTCGATTCCCAGCCAGGGAACTACCCCCACCCCACAAAAATAAAAAAGAGTTACATAGGTTCCAGGTGTACAATTCTACAGTGCATCATCTATTTTTTGCATTATAAGTTCACCAACCAGTGTGAGCTCTCCTTCCATCACCATATACTTGGCTTCCCCTCCCATCTCTTCCACCCCTTCTCTCTTCTCCCACCCCATCCCCTCAAATAACCCTTAAACTATTGATTGTTTTGTTTGTTTGTTTTCTTTGTTGCTTTCAATTTTATATTTTGCATATGAATAAAGTCATATGATTCTTGGTTTTATCTGTCTGGCTTATTTTGCTGAGCATGATGATAAGTAGGTTGATCCATTTTGTTGCAAATGGCAATATTTCATCTTTTCTTATAGCTGAGTAATATTCCATTGTGTATATGTACCACAGCTTCTTTATCCACTCATCTGTTGCAGGGCACTTTGGTTGTTTCCATGTTTTGGCCACTGTGAACAATGCTGCAATGAACATTGGGGTACATAAGTCTTTGCGGACAAAGGTTTTCAAGTTCTTTGGGTAGATCCCCAGAAGGGGGATTGCTGGGTCAAATGGTAGCTCCATTCCCAATTTTCTGAGGAACCTCCACACTGCCTTCCACAGTGGTTGTACCAG
>PVJL010000969.1:0-57097 GCA_004026885.1 Lyroderma lyra | reverse complement strand
ATCTCATTGTGGTTTTGATTTGCATTTCCCTGATAGCTAATGAGGATGAGCATGTTTTCATATGTCTGCTGGCCATTTGTATTTCTTTGTGGGAGAAGTGTCTGTTTAGTTCTTCTGCCCACTTTTCAGTTGGGTTTTTTGTTTTTTTGTTGTTAAGGCTTATTAGTTCTTTATATATGTATTAGATATTAGACCCTTATCAGATGCATTGTTTGCAAATATTTTCTCTCTTTCTGTTGGCTTTTTATTTTGTTGATGGTGTCTTTTGCTGTGCAGAAGCTTTTTAGTTTGATATAATCCCATTCATTTACTTTGGCTTTTTTTTCCCTTCCCCTTGAGGTCAGCTTCATGAAGTCTTCCCTGAGCCCGAGGTCTATAAGTTTAGTATCAATGTTTTCTTCTACAGTTTTTTGTTTCGAGTCTTATGGAGGTCTTTAATTCATTTTGAGTTAATTTTTGTATATGGTGAGAGTTCACAGCTTAGATTCATTCTTTTGCATATATTTTTCTAGTTTTCCCAACACCAGCTACTGAAGAGGCGGTCTTTTCCCATTGCATTTTTTCTCCTTTAAAAAAATTATTTGTCCATAAATCTGTGGATTTATTTCTGTGTTTTTAATTCTGTTCCATTGGTCTGTGCATCTGTTTTTCTGCCAATACCAAGCTGCTTTGATTATTGATACTTTGTAGTATAAATTGAAATCAGGGAGTGTGATACCATCAGCCTTATTCTTTTTATGTAGTATTGATGACATGATCCGTTATATAGAAAATTCCAAAATGCAGATTCTTGGGTTCCACTCTAGACCTACTGATACAGAAGTTACATTTTAACAAGTTTCATGGTGATTTGTGTGCACATTACAATTTAAGAAGGACTGAATTACAATATGTTCTAAGTTTAAAAGTATACATTTATTAATGTGATTTATTGGGATAATCATGATGTTTCCTAGAATTGTACCTTCAATGACTATCCTACTGGTATCTTAATAGCACAGTATTGTACTTAGGCTTGAACTCTATTGTATTCTAAATGACTAGCCTAATTTTTGGCTCAAATTTATTGAATTCTTCAGCCCTGAAAATTAAATGCTAAGATTATATAAAGACAATTGCAATTAATATTTGGTAGTATAGAGTGTGGCATCAAGTTACGTTTTGTAATTTGGTTTTTCAATAACTAATATTTTATATTCCTTAGTTACATTTTCTATAAGAGATTAATTTGTTACTTACCTGAAAAAAAGTAGATTATTAAAATAACCAAAAATAGGATGTAAACAAAACTATCATTCAGAAGACATATACATATTTTACAATCCATAATTACAAATAACACATAGGGGACAGTAACCATTTGTGTTTGATTGTCAATTTTAAGGTCAAAAGATATTATTGTAAGAAAATTTCTTCATTTGTATTTCTATTAAAATATTCCCAAAATATTTTATAGATGTAGATATTATACTATTGTTTTGCTTCATCTCAGTTTCTTGCTATAACATTTGATTTTGCTTGTTTTTTTTAATAATGGATACCATATTTACCAGATTTTCTTTGATGTATTAATCATGATGCTCTTATAATTTGTTCTTGGTGTAGTAGTTATTTTGGGTTTTCAAGGGCCCCAGTAAGATGAATACATTTGGGTCAATTTTTAATATTCTTTCTATAGTCTTTCCTAATACCCTCAGATTTCTTTCCAAAAATTTTTTTCTTTTTAGTAATTGGCAGGATGAAAATATAGTTTTTTCTTAACATCATATAACTTTATATAAAAATTTAATAAAATATCCCAAAACAGATTACATGATTTCTGGGCAGTTTCTCAATAATATATGACCTAATGTCATCATGTATATTTTAAAAATTGGGCTTTTCAATTAAACACATAGTTACAACTTGGGAATGATACAATCACATCCTTTGGTACTTTGGTAATTAGGTTAAGGTGTTTTTTTTTTTTTTATCATGGACAAGAATAAAACATAAAGAATTGATGTAATTAAAAAAAGTTTTTTGAGATTAGCCCACATTCCTCTAATTGCTATCATCTGTTTGTCTAAGAACACTAAAAAGAGAAAATTCAGTTAAAAGGAACAGTCTGTGGAGGGTGATCTATAATATAATCTATTTTTCTGTCTCTACATTGAAAAAAAAAAAACATAGTCATAGAAGATGAGATATTCGAGTCTACTTACTTACTGGAACGCCGTAATAGAATAAGCACGGAAACCAGATTTGAAAAGCTTTTAAAACTCTACTCATTTTTCTTCATCATTTTTAATGTAATACTAAGAAATATATTTCATTTTTACAATGGTGAATTACTGAAACTAAGGAAATTAAAGTTCTCTCCTTGATAATGGGGTAGACATACTCTCTTTTTAACAAAGTGAGTAAGCCTGTGTTGTAATTTATCTTGTTACCACATTGACTATAAAGAACAGGTAGGCAGTTTAACAATTTCCACTGTTCTTTTTTCATTCTACATGTGTCTCTGGTTTCCTTTTGTTTGTTTGCTTGTTTGTTTTTTGTCTCCCTGATGTACTCAAGTTTTTTATAAAATGGTGCTATAAAAATATACTTTTGGAAAGTTATTATTTAATGTATTGATGATTTTGAAGAAAAATAGAAAAGTGTCCTCAAAGAAATGTATAAGTATAAAACATAAAAGTATTAAAGATATTAAGTAACCAGGAAAGTAAAATCTAACAATGCATGTGCTTGAAGGGACATAAAGTAGTGGCTTTATTAAAATTACTCCTTAAGTTTATATAAAAGAACAGAACAAATGGTCCTAACACCTTGCTCATATTTAACAAAGTAAGGAAAACTGTGTAATAATAGACAGAAGAGTTAATACTTCCATTAAGACCCCTCAAGAAAGGGAGAACAGGAGCTAGTGAGTGACTAGGTGCCCCAGCCTCCATTCTGCATCTACACTCTCACTCTTACCTTTACATTCCTTTGGAATATTCCAACAATAACCTCAGAAATTGCACATACCTTCTCTTAAACTTTGCTCTTGGTGTTATGCTTAGTGGATAAAATAAATATTTTGAATTTTTATGTTTTTCTTGATTTGTGTATCTTATTTACAATATTTTTTCATCAAACCCTTATAAAGATGTACAGCTTAATTTTTATTTTTTCTTTAAAATGGCTATTTTATTTTATGACATATTCTAACAGATCAAAAGAAGTCCTAAAAAGCAATTCTTATGAGACAATACTAATGTGAATGTCGCAAATGTTACTGAAACCTAAATCTTAAATGCTTAAGCTCATTATAAACATAATTTTCAAATGACCCTGATAACTTAATGATAGATTTACAAATTCCATCATGAATGTGTTTAAGTTTCTACATGGTAAGAAAGGCTGACAGTTGCACATGCATCGCCCACATCCTCTCACAGCTGTGGACTTTTGCAGGAATGTCACAAGGCCAGTAAAGAGTGACCTCAGGGAAATGAAAGTGAGGACACTTCAAAATCTGTCCAAAAAATTGGTCTCAGAACACTTGAAATGGCACACATAAGGAAGCATATCACAAGTGCTTTGAACAAAATAACTCAAGTGAAGTGGCTATATATTTACAAAGAAAACATATTTTTGTTATAGCCCAATATAGCAAAAATGGTTCTTGAGCACAAACCATGAATCTTGATGCAGGTGATTTTTTTTAAAGCTGTGAATCTCTGTGAATCTCTGAAGCTTCCAAGTGAAAAATGAAAAGATTTTGTAGAAACAAAAATAAACTTTATTATTCTCCATAAGTAGCTTAACACAAGTTTTTTTTGTCTATTTAGTTTTAGTTTTTAGTATCTTTTGTTTCATTTTCCCTGCATATAAAATGAAGAGATGATGATTGCTAAGGTTCTTACTAAATAGAAAATATAACCATTTGACTTTATCATTTCCTCCTTCTTCATACACACACACACACACACACACACACACACACACACACACACACTATAAACATATATTTAAACTTTTATTAACAATATATAGCTCATAGTTTCCTAAAGATTTTGCAGGTCTTTTTACCTGTCCATATGGCTCCCTTTGCTTCTGAATGTCATCTTCTCATTTCTAAAACTGTAATAATAGTGGTACAGTGTCATCTCATAACTTTACTTCATACTGCAGAGAGAAAATCACTACAAATATTTAAGGACTAAATGCTATCATTCATAATATATATATTATCACATAGTTTTATATTATTTTATAATATAAAAACTATATTATTACATAGTTTTTCTTACTTTGTTAAATAAGAGCAAGGTGTTAGGACAATTTGTTCTGTTCTTTTATATAAACTTAAGGGGTAATTTTAATAAAGCAACTAGTTACAAATATTTAAGGACTAAGTGCTATCATTCATATATATGATATATGGGTCATTAATATGGTATTCAGCCATTTAGTCAAATCCTACTTCTCCCCAACATTCTCTAGAGTCCATTCCTTTTTAGTTTCTCAAAGTTTTTGCATCAGCATTATCCTCTTTCTAGTCTGAATTATGAAATTTTCCCTCTCTACTGCATCATTACATCAGCATGAAAAATGTAACTCATTTATAGGACATAGGTTGCAAGCTTCTATATCTAAGCTGGCTTATGATTTTAAGCTTCCTGAATAATAAATTAAATTTTCTAAATACTTTAATTTATATAAATTATGTGTATGATGATTCCTGTTAATTGCAAAGAAAACTAAAGAAGCATATAACATATTTTAAAATTGGAGGGTCTATTTATCACATAGAAGCAGTGAAGAGTAATATGACATGGCAAAGAAAAAAATGCTAAAGTATATTTAAAAGATAAATACGATGGATGTTCTGAACATAAAAAGAATAGATGTAGCATTTAATGAGTAGTGTGAAAAAATTAGATTATTGCAATTTGTCAAATTGATTTTCCCATTTACTTTGTTTTAAGAACATTTTACTTACTAATTCCATGGCTATTATAGTAAAGAATTTTCTTTACTTTGCTGCCCACTCCTTCTTTTCCTCCTGCACTGCTCTGGCTGCATCACACCCAACAGAATAATTTACCTGGATCTGGTCAGCCATGATGAGATATTCTTCAACTTATAGATGATCTGGGAGTTAATAGAGGGGCTGTGACTGGAGGTGGAGTCAGGAAGATGGTTAGTAGGATAGAAGATAACGTTGATGACTCACTCATTGGTGGAAATGCCTGAAGGCCCTGGAATGAAGGTACTGAAAGCAGTAATCACTGGTATTGATACTGTCTAAACCATCATTTGCAGGAAACTGATTTGACAAAAGAAACCTACAAGTAATACATCAAAAAAGGGAAGATGGTTGGGGGACCTAAGATGGCAGTGAGAGAGAAATCTTTGAAATCTCTCCTGGAAAAAACAATTGAACAACTGGGATCCAATGAGGGAATCCTTGACTGTCACAGCCTCAGCTGAGAGATCCACACATTACAAGAAAACATCTGAAGGTCAGAGAATGGGGGGCAAATGGGAGAGGAGGGAGGGGAGCACAGCAGAGACAGGGCTGAGGAATGCAACCCAGGGCTGCCAGAAGAAAGAGCAAGGTGGGAACCTGGGGACACTAACCAAAGAGCAACATGATCCCAGGCAGTTTAGAAGCTGAGAAAGGACAATAATGGAAGTGTGGGCAGCTGAAACTCTATAAGACTGTGGGCAAATTAAAACACTGAGAAAGTAGCAGTGGGATGGGGTTCCAACCAGCACACCACGCCCTTGGTGGGTTAGAGGCTGAACAAAGCCTCTGAACTGACCTGAGTGAGAATAGAGCCCCAGCTTCAACACAGTGCAGGTGCAGCAGCACTGGCTCCACTATAAATTGGCTTTGGGAGAGTGTGAAACTGAGATCTGGCTGCCGTGGAAATGCTGACCAGAATAGAACATGATCCTGGATGAAATGCAGGCTCAGGAGAAAAGAGAAAGGCAGAGCCTATGATGTATGCCCAGCACATGCCTGGCCTACCTGGGCACTCCTGACAAACAGGCTTGTTATGGAGGAGCCAGCACCCAAGGGAGCGACCTCAGGACACAAAGGAACTGAAAATTGCACTGCCCTGCTCCCAGGCAGAACACATAGACAAAGAGCCTGGCTGCTTCCCCTAACTCTCGCCCAAAGCTCACCCCACACCCAACTCCACTTAATGTCTGCTTTACAGCCAGATAAAAAATAAAAGGCAAACAAACCTGTGCCCTTTTCAACAAACCCCACCCCCACAAAAACAGGCAGGAGGGCTCGGGGAAACTGCAAAATACAGGAAAACACGGACTCAGTAGCTTTTGCTTGCATGGATATCAGAGGCATAGCACACCATTGCCCACCACATTTTTCCAAAGGGAAAGCACATGGAGACCAAGATGACTGGATCAAAAGAGGAGCCCCACTTGCGGGAAATCACCCAGAGGCAGAAGATAGAATAACCAAGAGAAAATATTGTAAGATGCCATAGTGACAAAAAATGGGAATTCAAAGGAATTCTTTATATTTGTCAGAAAAAGAGCCCTCAGGCCTGGGAAAAGAAATATATCAAATACAATGAGTACCTTAGGATTGAGAGCTGCTTATTAAGAAAATAAAAAAAAATATCCAGAAAAGAAACATATAGATCTGGAAATATATGACCTAAGAGACACAGACAGTTAGTGACATCAAGACTGCAGTTCTTAAGACACTCCCAGAGCTGAGACAATGTTGGCAGAGTGTCCAGATGCAGATAAATGATCTCGGAAAGAAAATCTGTGACAAGAATAATGTTTTAACAAATAAGTTGAAACTACAAACAAGAATCAAATAAAATGCTAGGGATAAACAACACAATAAAAGATCTGAGGAATGATGTAACTACCACAGGAAACAGGGTCGGCCAGATAAAGGAAAGAATTAGTGATAATGAAGATGGGACTTTGGAAACAACACAGAAGGAAGAAGAGAGAGATTTGAGAGTCAAAAAAAAAAAAATGAAGGAACTCTGTAAGAACTATCTGACTCCATTAGAAAGAACACCATTAGAATAATAATACCAGAAGAAGCAGAAAAAAATTCTACAGAGAGCTGACTCAAACAATTTGTAAATGAAAATCTACAGAATAATCTGGAACCCCAAATTCAAGAAAAACTAGGACCCTTAGCTACCTGAGTTCTAACAGATCTCTAATGCACATTATACAAAAGATGACAAAAATCAAAGACAAAGAATTCTTAAGACAACTGCAGGGTGGGGGGTGAGTACAATAACCTTTAAAGGAAAGCCCATCAGGAAGGCTATTATCAGACTTCTCAGCAGAAACTCTACAAATCAGGAGGCAGTGGAATCAAATATTCAAAATATTAAAAGAGAGACACTCCAGCCAAAAAGAATTTATCCAGCAAAGTTATTCTTTAGATAGGCAGGAGGAATAAAGACCTTCTCAGACATACAGAAGCTTAGAGAGTTCTCCAGCACAAGGCCAGCATCTCAGGAAATACTGAAAGAGGCATTGAACCTGAAACAAAAAAATCAAAATAAATGAGGAAGAGTTAGGACAACAAAAAAATTAAAAAGAAAGAAAGAAATGACTAGAAAATCCTCATATATCAATTATAACTAAATGTAAATGGACTGAATTCACCAATAAAAAGAGTAACAGACTGGATTTAAAAAAAAAAATCCATATTCTGTCTCCAAGAGACACATCTCAGCCACAAGTACAAACCCAGACTGACTCAGAGTGAAAAGGTGCAAAAAAATACTCTAAGCAAATGGCATCCAGAGAAAAGTGGGAATTGCCATACTGATATCCAATGAAACAGACTTCAGAATAAAAAAATTAACAAGATACTTAAGATGGACATTTCATAACGATAAAATGGATGATACAACTACAAGAAGACATGACTTATTAATACATATGCCCCCAATCAGGAAGCATCAAAATTTACAAAGCAACTACTAACAGAACTAAAAGGAGAAACTGATTAAAAAAAAAAAAAAACAATTATAGTAAGGAACTTAAACATCCCCTTAACAACCATGGACAGATCATCCAAACAGAAAATAAATAAAGAAATATAAACTTTAAATGACACATTACAGCAATTGGACATAATTGACATTTACAAGACACTTCGTTCTACAGCACAAGAGTATACATTTATTTCTAGTGCATGTGGAACATTCTCAAAAATAGACTATATGCTGGGACACAAAACTAACCTTACCAAATTCAAATAAACTGAAATCATACTAAGTGTATTCTTAGACAACAAAGCTTTGAAATTGGAGACCAACTGAAAAAGAAAGCAGAACAAAACTACATATACATGGAGATTAAACAGCATGTTATTTTAAAAATGACAGGATCAAAAAGAAATAAAAGAAGAGATTAAAAAATACTAACTAATGACAATAAAAATATAGCATATCAAAATTATTTGGACGCAGTGAAATCAGTAGTAAGAGGGAAATTTATATTATTACTGGCCTATTTTAACAAACTAGAAAAATCACAAGTAACAACCTAACATCTGATCTTACAGAACTAGGAAAAAAAAAAAAAACAACAGAAAAAAACCAAAGTCAGCAGGAGGAAAGAAATAACAAAAATTAGAGCAGAACTAAACAAAATTGAAAACAGATAGACAATAGAAAAAACTAATGCAACAAAGAGCTGCTGCTTTGAAAAAAAATAATAAAATTGACAAACCCCTGGCTAGGTTCACTGAAGAAGAAAGAGAAAATACACAAATAACCAAAACTAAAAATAAATGGGAGAAATTATGACTGATACCACAAAAATATAAAGGATCATAAGAAAATATAATGAATAGCTTCATTCCACCAAATTTAACAACCTAGAAGAAATGGTCAAATTTCTGGAAACATGCAATCTACCTAGACAGAACCAAGGACTGGACAGTCTATTAATAAATAGACCAATCAGTAGTAAAGAAATTGAAACAATCATCCAAAACCTCCCCAATTGTAAAAGCCCTGGACCAGACAGTCTCACCAAGTTTTATTTAAAACAGCATTCAAAGAAGACTTGATGCCTATCCTCCACAGACTATTCCAAAAAATTGTAAATCAGGTAATACATCCCAATTCAGTCTGCAAGGCTAACATTACCCTTATAGAAAAACCTGTTAATGATAACACATAAGAAAAAAACTATAGACCAATATCTCTGATGAACACAGATGCAAAAATCACAAACAAAACACTAGCAAATAGACTACAACAATGCATCAAAAACACCATGATAAAGTGAGACATCCTAGGAGCACAAGGATGGTTCAACATATGCTAATCAATCAATGTGATACACACATAAACAAAATAAAAGGAAAAAAGCACATGATCATATCAATTGATACAGAAAAAGCATTTGACAATATACAACATCCATTTATGATCAAAACACTAAATAAAATAGGTATAGAAGGAAAGTATCTCAACATAACAAAGGCCATATATGACAATTCCTCGGCTAACATCATACTGAATGGGGAAAATCCTGAAGCCTATTCCCCTAAAATCAGGAACAAGACAGGGATGCCCCCTGTCACCACTGCTATTCAACACAGTACTGAAAGTCCTAGCCAGAGCAACTAGGCAAAAGAAGGGAATAAAATGTATCCAAATTGGGAGAGAAGAAGTAAAACTCTAACTACTTGCAGGTAACATGATCATTTATATAGAAAATTCCAAAGACACCACCAGAAACATTTAGAAACAATAAACAAATACAGTAGAGTTGCAGAATACAAAATCTATGTTAAAAAATCAATTGCATTTTTATGTACAACAATGAAATTCAGAAAAAGAAATGAGAGAATCAATATCTATTCTATCGTTAAAAAAAAAAAAGAAAGAAAGAGAAAAAGAATAAAATACCTGGAAGTCAACTTAGCAAAGTATGTAATGGACTTATACACTGAAAACTATGACACTATTAAGAAAAATTGAAAAGGACACAAAGATATGGAAAGATATTTCATGTTCATGGATTGGAAGACTCAACATTGTTAAAATGGTGATATTACCCAAACCAATACAGATTTAACACAATTCCCCTCAAAATCCCATAGATATTATTTCAATAAATAGATGAAAAAAATTATCAGATTCATATGGAAACATAAAAGAAATCACCAAAGAAATCCTACATAAAAGAATAAGGCTGGAAGCATCACAGTCCCCAATTTTAATCTGTACTACAAAGCTTCTGTAATTAAAACAGCTTGGTATTGGCAGAAAAACAGACACACAGATTAATGGAGCAGAATAAAAATCTCAGAAATAATCCCACAAATGTATGGAAAAATAATTTTTGACAGAAAAGCAAAAAATATGCAATGGAGAAAAGAAAGCCTCATCAGTAAATGGTGATGAGAAAATTAGAAAACCATATGCAAAGGTGTGAATCTAAACTGCAAACTGTCACCATATACTCAAAGTGTCACCATATACTCAAACTGTCATCATATACTCAACTGGCACCAATTAACTCAAAATGAATTAAAGACTTCCACGTAAGACCTGAAACAATAAACTGTATAGAAGAAAACATCGGTACTAAACTTGTAGACCTTGGATTCAGGTAAGACTTCATGAACCTGACCTCAAAGGCAAGGAAAGTGAAAGTAAAAATTAAATGAATGGGACTATATCAAACTAAAAAGCTTCTTCACAGCAAAGGTAACTATTACAAAAACAAAAAGATGACAAACTGAATGGGAGAAAATGTGTGTAAATGATGCTTAAGGTGCTAATATCTAAAACACATAAAGACCTCATGTGACTCAACAACAACAACAAAAAAAAAAACAATCCAATTAAAAAGTGGGCAGAGGACTTGAACAAACACTTCACCCATGAAGACATACATGTGGCTAGCAGGTATATGAAAAGATGCTCAATTTCATTAGTTATTAGAGAAATGTAAATTAAAACCACAATGAGCTACCACCTCACACCTGTGAGAATGGCTGTTATCAACAAGACAAGGAATAACAAGTGCTGGAGAGGATGTGGAGAAAAAGGAACTCTGGTACACTGCTGGTGGGAGTGCAAACTGGTACAACCACTGTGGAGGGCAGTGTGGAGGTTCCTCAGAAAATTGGGAATGGAGTTATCATATGACCTGGCAATTGCCCTTCTAGGTATCTCCCTCAAAAACCTGAAAACTTTAGTCTGTAAACACTTATGTACCCCAATGTTTATCGTAGCACTATTCACAGTATCCACATCATGGAAACAACCAAAGTGCCCTGTGACAGATGATGGGATAAAGAAGCTGTGGTACATATACACAATGGAATATATTCAGCTCCAAGAAAAGATGAAATAGACTGCTATTTTTGACAGAACGGATGGACCTTGAAGTCATCATACTAAGCAAAATAATCTAGATAGAAAAAACCAAGAACCATATGAATTTACTCCTATGTGGAATATAAAACTGAAAGCAACAAAGAAACAAAAACTCATGGATACAGACAATACAATAGTTTAGTGGTTACCTGACAGTAGGGGGATTGAGGTGAAAGAGAAGGAAGGGGAAATCAAATAAATGGTGATGAAAAGAGAACAGGCTGGATGGTGAACACACAATGCAACATATAGATTATATACTGCAGAATTGTACACCTGAAACTTATGTAATTTTTGCTAACAAATGTCACCCCAATAAATTTAACAATTAAAAAAGTGAAGATTAAATAATATTTTCAGACAAAAAATATAAAAATAAAATGTAACATTAATGCATTAGAAAACAAAATAATCACAAAACTTATTCTAAGTTGATGCTAAATAGAAAAAAGCTTGTCTTTGTGATGGTCTTATTTAAAACAAAATTCCAGGGGAATTTGTAAAAGATAGAGGTGGGTCCTCATTAATCACTTTTTTCATTTCCTTTTCTCCTGAGATGATTGAAGTGAATCTTGTTTGTATATTTAAAAGGAAACTATGTTGCCCTAAAAAAAATGAAGGAAATACATCAAAGATTACATGAAATCAATCAAAGGGAAACTTGAAGAACAGAGACCAGAAAGTATAAAACCTTTTATAACAGGGGCTGCAGTAAAATCAGGCACATTCTTGCTAATTTCAACGACCAGTTCTTTATTGGGGAACACATGAATTTAGATGGCACCGATGCTCTGCTGGACTATCCTGATGACGATGTGACTGCACAGATGCTTTTCTTTAAGAATGGTTTAGAAATGGCAACATGTAAACGTTGTCCATTTGGGTCCATCACCTGTCACCATCATAACTGAATGCTGCTTGTCATCTGCACACCGGGACTGGGACAGGTGGAAGTGATATTACTGTGAGCTTTTCATTTATTTTAATGTTGATTTATTTGGAGTGGAAGCATGTCTTTTAGAAAAACATGTTGTGTAGATTGTCTAAAAAATAAAATGCATTTAAACTAAAAAATTTTTTCACTTGCACGAAATTCTCATGTCAACCTGAAAATATACATGACTTTGAATTCTGTACTAAGTGTGGTATATTTACCTCCAGATATCCATATTCTAAGTTTTTAAGCAATAGACATGACTAAGGATAAGAGATTCAATCTTTATATCAAGAAGTGGTAAAATAAAGGCTATATTTTTTAAAAGGTCACATAAATAAAAAAATAATCATCTGTCAAAGATCTTACTTATTCAGTAATTGATAAGGGTACCAGTAAGATGTTAAAACTGGTTCAAGAGATTTTTAAGAATGGTCACATGTATTGATAATCAGGTGTGCTATAGTAAATTTGCCAATATATGCAATGTGTACAACATAAAAAAAAGATAAAATATAATATTTGAAATTATCTGTTTCACCTTGGTAAGTTAGGATGGAGAAAATCAATTGCATCTCTACTGGGCATAATTAATTATCATCTTGGTGAACAGGAATAACTTGCATCATCATCAGCCTTCACAGTTAACCTCCATCTATACAGAGTTGCCTAACAGCAAAGGCAATTAAAAACATACACCCCAATAGAATCAAGTTGCTCCCAAGTGTCTGCTAGTAATACCTGGCATTTTATGGAAAAGATACTCAGTAATCAGTATATTTTAAAAGCTTTCCCAATTACTTCTGATACAAGCATGTTCTACAGGGAGTCACTCATGGAAAAGAAAATGAAAGATTTAATGTTCTCTGATTTTTTAATGTCCAAATAGATATGCGATTAACCAAACAATACTCCATCTGACATATTCTATATTTTCTATAAACAGAAGTAGATTGCTGGACTGAAACTTTCTTCGAAGATCCTTCTACTTCTGTTTAGATACATGCTAAAAATATGTATATTACTAATTGATATTATAATTAAAATATAAATTAACAAATATTAACTTAGTTGGTTACTATCAGTAGTTTTTAAATGTAAAAATAAGTCAATATTACATTTTTAAAACATTGCTTAAGGTGATATAGAAAAATTCATGATCACTTTTGTCATAGATTTATTTTTATATCTCCAAATTTTGAAAACACTAATTTAGTCACAATTAACCTGTCTATACAGAAAATAAAATCTGACTTTACTTAGAAATAAATTTTGTATTTAATTCCTCTAATTCTCTTTTTTATCAGATTTCAGTGAAATAAATCTGAAAATTTCACATAATAAAAGATATATATATTTATTTTTAGTTTTTAAAATTATATTACTAGTTCTCAACATTCAAGTAGGTCCCAAATGAGAATTTTACAGTGATTTCTGTGGATTTTCTTGTCAAGTCAAAGGGAAATCTTTTATTCTACTTCCCCTGTGCCTCTTTTAGTGACGTGAACCCTTTCATTGTGCGTTAACCTCCTTGAAACCATTAAGCCCTTTGTAGTAATTCAAACTGAAAGAGTGGAAATGGTCACTGGTGAAATGGTCCATATCTGTGTTGTATTGTTTTCCTATCAGGATCATTAATACTATAAGAAAATTGCTCACAAAGGTATTCTTCTCCTTATGCATTATAAGAAGCTGTTTATACTAAGCAGATGTCGGCAACTGTGCTGTTAAGAGTTGTACACACATCTTTCAAGGGATAAACAGGTGAATGTGCTTTAGCTGGGTCATTTGCATGTCTCTATAAAATATGTATGACCAAATTTACATATCAATATAAGTAGCAATACTTATATGTTCCTTTGACTTGTCTTGAGAAATAAAAGTGAGAAAGATACTAGGGATTTAGAAAGATTATTCTGAAATTCTCATTAAAGATACAATACAGGTAAGAAAGTAAATTGCATACAGATTAAAAAATATATTCTAGGCATTATAAATTTTAAAACCACTCAGAATTTCTCTCAGGAGTACACATTTAAAGAATTTCAATTGTAGGTCATCACATTGAAAAAAACTATTATAGAAATTACTTGAAAATTCTGAAATTTACATAAAATTGGTAGCAATATTAGATTCTATTCTATAGGATTCAGGTGCTCTCTTTCTCTCTCTCTCTCTTTATTACACAGAATATCTACTGTGTTCTTAGCCTGAGAAATACCAAAAACTCTCGATAGATTTGGAGAACAGTGATTATAACCATTAACTGGACTTTCTAACTTGGATGTACCGAGAACAATATGTTCTCACTCAGTACATTCAGCTAGAACTCGTGAGATATGCAGAATCTCTTGCTCTTCTCCAGACCTGAAGAACCATGGCTTGCATTTACCAATAGGGCCAGGTGATCCATATGCACATTAAAAGTTTGAGAATCATTACTTAAATGCCTCTGCCTTTGCTTCCCTTCAACCTATTTTTGATGAAATGATTTTTCCACTCTAAGACACTACAACATTATTGCAATAAAAGTTTATGCAAAAAAATTATAAATTATAGAACTAATTGAAAATCATGTCTCAATACTACCAATGTAGTGATAATGCTAAAGTTAAACTAGATGATCATATTGCTTGAATATGTATAATAGTTTCATCTAGCTCTCTAAAATAAAACCCAAATCCCTGGCATATAAGGCCTATAGGGATATGAGAACATCCCAATCATCTTACAATCACATGAAATTTGGTTCTCTAGCTGTATTAAACACTTGCAATTTTTGGAACTTGTATTAATTTTTTTGTCTCTGCACTCTTTATATCCTCATTCTTGTGGATAAAATGCAATACGTACATCTGCTGCTCTTTCTAAATCTCAAGGTGAATCTTCTATCAAGTATATACACTGTGAAGACCTGCTTAGCTTCCTACTCCCCTCACTGTTACACTTTACATGTCCAATAGACACATTCATATACCTGCATATATTCAAATCAGACTCACACTGTAGACCTTGAGAACATAAAGATAAAAGAGTTAGTCTATTCATCTTTATAGCCCTATGACCTAGATATGGTAGAGTCTAAATATATGTAAAAAAAAATGGATAAAAGAATATTCAAAATGGCTTCCAGTTTTTATATTTGTGTTTAGTCTTAGAATAGCCTACCAAGACCATTAAAAAAGATCATATAAAATATTTGCCCTACTGATAGAGAACCTAAATATTACCTTGAAAGAGTAAACTATTTCTGCTTTCCCACTCTTAGAGCGTTTAAAAGCAAAAAGAGAGACAGAGAGCAAGAGAGAGAGTGAGAGAGAGGATTAATTTGGTTTATATCATCTGTACAAGAATCTGAACCTCTTTCATGATAGAATATCTAATCCTAGCCCACTGTTGATTTCTCTGTTATTTACATAGTGCATATTATCATAAGGGCAACCTAAATCTACTTCCTGATGAGTGGAGAAGAATGAGTGGTTAAAAGCCCATTAAAGACTCTTTCAAATTTGCTATTATATCATTTCATAATGAAATTTCAATAAAATTTTTACTTTGCATAAATATGGAATAAATACATAGAAAATAAAAAAGAAGGGAATGATTAGGACACAAACAAGTAAACACATTTATTACCCCAGAAGCATCTATACTAATATCTTTGGGAACACTGAGTTTACAGTATTTCATGAAAAATTACATAATTATAATTGGGCTATATCTATATACATCATAGTTCAATCTAGTATGATTATGAATAATTTAGAATGTGAGATGAGTCAATGTATATTCTACCATTTCTTTAAATCTTTAGTCCTCCCTTCATTCCACATATTTATTTTATCTCTAAAATACCTTCTATTTTCTTTAACAGGCTCACCGAATGTATATTTACTCATTATCTAATATTTATTTGAGCATTCATTATTTATTGATTACTTACAAGCAATTATTGAAAACTCTATGAAAAACAAATTTGTTAGCAAAAGAGTATTATTAGAATAAGCTAAGCAAACAGAGTTAGTTCTAGAGTATAGATTTTATGTACAATAAAATTGAGAACAGAATCTGGAAAAGGATAGTGATGGTAGATGACAATTTTTGGAATTAATATTATTTTCAGGTCTGCCTGGCACATCATTTGCCAACTAATAGAATGATGCTTTATGGGATCTGGCTTATCTATCTCTGTAGTCCTGGTATTAAGAATGATTCTAAGTAGTAAATATGAGGATTACTTTTGTTCTTCAATTTTAAGGAAATAACAGCTTTCATTTTTTCAAATTTAATGTTCTTCATTGCCTCTATCTCTTCCTACTGAATTTCATATTAAATGAATCTCATAACTTCTCAATCTGTTTTTGATATCTGATAATATTTTTAAGTGGTATGATTTAATCATGGCAACATTATTTTTAAATAAAATAATTCTTCAGATTCATCTCCTAGATTCTTCACTTATTATTTTCATTCCTTATTCTCCATTAGAAATGATATTTCTCATTTCAAAAGTCTAAATATAACAACATGTTTTTGTTGCAGTTTCCTCTAGCTTTTTTAAAGATGCAATTTCTTTCATTATCTCTCTAAGTTTCCCATACATTTTTATTTTAAGCTATTATTTGATTTCTCTATCATTTCCTTCAGTTATATCTTTCTCTTATTTTGGGGGGGGTTATATTATGGGGCTGTTTTATCTAGTTGTGGGTCATATCCTGCATCATAATTATTCTATCTTCTTTTTGGATTTTGTTTGCTTACTTTTGTTCCTATGTTGCAATACCAGTAGCAAAGCATCTATTAATAGTTTGAAGCATTGGGGTTAATAGCTATGGTTTTCAAGGTTACTCGTAACAAGTACTACAATTTTTTGTCTGCTTTGTTTTTAATTAAATTATTTATTTATTCTTTTCAGTTAGAGTTGATATTCGATATTATTTTATACTAGTTTCAGGCATAGTGATTAGATATTTCCAAAACTTATGTAGTGATCCCCACTAATTAATCTTATACCCACCTGGCACTATATACAGTTGTTACATTATTGACTATATTTTCTATGATGTAGTTTACATCATGACTACCAATTAGTGTTATTTAATCCTTTCACCTTTTCCTTTCAGATTTCCCACCTCTATCCCATCTGGAGCCATCAGTTTGTTCTCTGTATCTATGAGTATGTGTTTGTTTTATTTGTTTGTTTATTTTGTTCTTCAGATTCCACATGTAACTGAGATCATATGGTATTTGTCTTTCTCAGTCTGATTTATTTTGCTTAGCATAATACCCTCTAGGTGTATTCATGTTGTTGCAAATGGTAAATTTCATTATTTTTTATGGCTGAGTAATATTCCATTGTATGTACGTACCACCCATTCTTCTTTTTTTTTAATTCATTTTTATTGTTAGACTTATTGGGGTGACATCTGTTAGCAAGAATTACATAGGTTTCAGGCATACAATTCTACAGTGCATTGTCAACTTGTTGTATAATAAATTCACCACCCAGTGTGAGTTCTCTTTCCATCACCTTATATTTAGCTTCCCCCCCTCCTATCCCACCCCCTCCCCTTTCTCCCCTCCCTAACCCTCTCGTCCCCAAATAAACATTGAACTATTGATTGTGTCCATGGGTTGTTTGTTTGTTCATTTCTTTTCTCCTAGTTCCTTTCAGTTTTATATTCCGAATATGAGTGAAGTCATACAGTTCCTTGTTTTTTCTGTCTGGCTTATTTCACTAAGCATGATGATTCCAGGTCCATCCATTTTGTTGCAAATGGCAATATTTCATCTTTTCTTACAGCTGAGTAATATTCCATTGTGTATATGTACCACAGCTTCTTTATCCAGTCATCTGTCACAGGGCACTTTGGTTGTTTCCATGTTTTGGCCACTGTGAACAGCGCTGCAATGCACATTGGGGTACATAAGTCTTTGCGGACAAAGGTTTTCAAGTCTTTTGGGTAGATCCCCAGAAGGGGGATTGCTGGGTAAAATGGTAGCTCCATTCCAAATTTTCTGAGGAACCTCCACACTGTCTTCCACAGTGGTTGTACCAGTTTGCACTCCCACCAGCAGTGTACCAGAGTTCCTGTCTCTCCACATCCTCTCCAGCACTTGTTATTCCTTGTCTTGTTGAAAACAGCCATTCTAACAGGTGTGAGGTGGTATCTCATTGTGGTTTTGATTTGCATTTCCCTGAAAGCTAATGAGGATGAGCATTTTTTCATATGTCTGCTGGCCATTTTTTCATATGTCTGCTGGCCATTTTAGTTCTTCTGCCCACTTTTTAATTGGGTTGTTTGTTTTTTGGTTGTTGTTAAGTCTTATTAGTTCTTTATATATTTTAGATATTAGACCCTTATCTGATGCGTTATTTGCAAATATTTTCTCCCAATCAGTTGGCTGTCTCTTTGCCTTGTTGATGGTTTCTTTTGCTGTGCAGAAGCTTTATAGTTTGATATAGTCCCATTCATTTATTTGTGCTTTTACTTCCCTTGCCTTTGAGGTCAGGTTCATGAAGTCCTCCTTGAGTCCTAGGTCTATAAGTTTAGTACCAATGTTTTCTGTTATACATTATGGTTGCAGGCCCTATATGAAGATCTTTAATCCATTTCGAGTTAATTTTTGTATATGGGGAGAGTTCACAGCTCAAGTTCATTCTTTTGCATATGTTTTTCCAGTTTTCCCAGCACCACCTACTAAAGAGGCTGTCTTTTCCCCATTGTATGTTTTTTGCTCCTTTATCAAAAATTATTTGTCCATAAATTTGTGGGTTTATTTCTGGGTTTTCAGTTCCATTCCATTGGTCTATATTTCTGTTCTTCTGCCAGTACCAAGCTGTTTTGACTATTGATGCTTTGTAATATAAATTGAAGTCAGGGAATGTAATGCCACTAGCCTTACTCTTTTTATGTAGTATTGCTTTGGCAATTCGAGGTCTTTTATGGTTCCGTATAAATCTAATAATTCTTTTATCTATGTCACGAACGTATGATTGTGGGATTTTGATGGGTATTGCATTAAATCTTTAATTGTTTTGGGCAGAATGACCATTTTAACAATGTTAAATCTTACTATCCATGAACAGGGAATATTTTTCCACCTCTTAAAGTCTGTTCCAATTTCTTTCAAAAGTGTCTTACAGTTTTCCATGAATAAGTCTGTCATGTTCTTCGTTAAGTTAATTCCCAGGTATTTCATTCTTTTTGTTGTGATAGCAAAGGGAATTGACTCCCTCATTTCTTTTGCTGTGGATTCTTTGTATATAGGAATGCTGTTGATTATTTTCCATTGATTTTGTATCCTGCGACTTTACTATATTCGTTTATTGTTTCTAATAGTTTCCTGGTGGAATCTTTGGAATTTTTTATATAAAGGATCATGTCATCTGCAAATAGTGACAATTTGACCTCTTCTTTCCCAATTTGGATAACTTTGATTCCTTTCTCTTGCCTGATTGCTGTGGCTAGAACTTCCAGTACTGTATTAAATAGCAGTGGTGACAGGGGGCAGCCCTGTCTTGTTCCTGATTTTAGGGGAATAGTCTTCAGCTTTTCCCTATTCAGTATGATGTTAGCTGAGGGCTTGTCATATATGGCCTTTATTATGTTGAGATACTTTCCTTCTATACCTATTTTATTTAGTGTTTTGATCATAAATGAATGCTGTATCTTGTCGAAAGCTTTTTCTGCATCAATTGAAATGACCATATGGTCTTTATCTTTGATTTTGTTTATGTGGTGTATCACATTGATTGATTTTTGTAAGTTGAACCATCCTTGTGCTCCCGGGATGAGTCCCACTTGATCGTGATGTATGATCTTTTTGATGCATTGTTGTATTCTGTTTGCTAATATTTTGTTTAGAATTTTTGCATCTGTGTTCATCAGAGATATTGATCTATAGTTTTCTTTCTTTGTGTTGTCTTTGCCAGGCTTTGGTATTAGAGTAATGTTGGCCTCATAGAACGAGTTAGGAAGTATTGCTTCCTCTTCAATTTTTTGGAAGAGTCTGAGAATAGGTGTTAATTTTTCTTTGACTGCTTGGTAAAACTCATTGGTGAAATCATCTGGTCCAGGGCTTTTGTCTTTAGGGAGATTATGGATAGTTGTTTTAATCTCTTCACTATCAATTGGTCTATTTAGATTATCCAGTTCTTCTTGGTTCAATCTAGGTAGGCTATAAGTTTCTAGAAACTTGTCCATTTCTTCTAGGTTGTTAAATTTAGTGGCATAAAGTTCTTCATAATATTTTCTTATAATCCTTTGTATTTCTGTGGTATCAGTGGTAATTTCTCCCCTTTCATCTCTAATTTTGGATATTTGTGTCCTTTCCTTTCATTCTTTGATTAGTCTCGGCAGGAATTTGTCAATTTTGTTGACTTTCTCAAAAAACCAGCTCTTCATAATATTAATTTTTTCTATTGTCCTTCTGTTCTCTAATTGGTTTAGCTCTGCTTTAAATTTTATTATTTCTTTCCTTCTGCTGACTTTGGGTTTTGTCTGCTCTTCTTTTTCTAGTTCTTTAAGATAGGATGCTAAGGTGTTTACTTGTGATTTTTCTTGTTTCTTAAGATAGGCCTGTAATGATATGAATTTCCCTCTTCCTACCACTTTCGCTGTGTCCCAATAATTCTGATACGTTGTATTTTCATTGTCATTAGTTTCTATATATTTTTTAATCTCATCTTTTATTTGTTCTTTTATCCAGTCCTTTTTTAATAAGCTGTTGTTTAATCTCCATGTATATGTGTTTCTTTCTGCTTTCTTTTTGCAGTTGATCTCCAATTTCAAAGCCTTGTGGTCTAAGAATACACTTGGTATGATTTCGATCTTCTTGAATTTGCTGAGGCTACTTTTGTGTCCCAGCATGTGGTCTATCCTTGAAAATGTTCCACGTGCACCAGAAAGGAAGGAAGAGTCTCTTTTTGTTGGATGACACGTCCTGTAAATGTCAATTATGTCCAATTGCTGTAATGTGTCATTAGAGCTGTTATTTCTTTATTTATTTTCTGTTTGGATGATCTGTCCATGGCTGTTAGCGGGGTGTTTAAGTCTCCCACAATGATTGTGTGTTCATCAGTTTCTCCTTTCATATCTGTTAGTAGTTTCTTTGTATATTTTGGTGCATCCTTGTTGGGACCATATATATTAATTAGTGTCAAGTCTTCTAGTTGTTGTATTGTGCCTTTTATCATTATGTAATGTCCATCCTTGTCTTTTACTATCTTTTTTAACCTAAAGTTTATTTCATTATATATCAGTATGGCAACTCCTGCTTTTCTCTGGTTACCATTTGCATGAAGTATTGTTTCCCATCCTTTCACTCTGAGTCTGTGTTTGTCCTTATGGCTGAGGTGTGTTTCTTGAAGACGGCATATGAATGTGTTCTGTTTTTTAATCCAGTCTGCTACTCTGTGTCTTTTTATTGGTGAGTTCAGTCCATTAACATTTAGAGTGATGATCGATATCTGATGATTTCCTGTGGCCATTACTTATTTCTTTGTTTGTTTTT
Source organism: Lyroderma lyra (assembly GCA_004026885.1). Classification (NCBI taxonomy): domain Eukaryota; kingdom Metazoa; phylum Chordata; class Mammalia; order Chiroptera; family Megadermatidae; genus Lyroderma; species Lyroderma lyra. The sequence goes on along the minus strand of PVJL010000969.1, from coordinate 35,254 downwards.
GTTTTATTTCTGTTTCTTTCTTCTTGCTCCAACTTTATTCCATTTTTCCTGATGTTTTGTTTCAGGTCGAAGAGCCTCCTTCAGTATTTCTTGGAGTGCTGGCCTTGTGCTGACAAATTCCCTCAGCTTCTGTGTGTCTGAGAAGGTCCTTATTCCACCTTCATATCTGAATGATAACTTTGCTGGATAATTTATTATTGGCTGTAAGTTCTTCTCCTTTAAATTTTTGAATATTGGATTCCACTCTTTCCCGGCTTGCAGAGTTTCTGCTGATAAATCTGATGCCAGTCTGATGGGTTTTCCTCTAAAGGTTATAGTTCCTTTTTCCCTGGCTGCCTTAAGAATTGTGTCTTTGTCTTTAGTTTTGGACATTTTTAGTACCATGTGTCTTGGAGAAGATCTGTTAGGGTCCAGGTATCTAGGGGACCTGTGTTCTTCTTGAACTGGGGATTCCAGATCTTTCCATAAGTTTGGAAAGTTCTCATCTACTATTTGTTTGAGTATGCTCTCTTTAGAATGTTCCCCTTCTTATATTCCTATTATACTGATGTTGTTTTGTCTCATGGAGTCAGATAGTTTTTGTAGAGTTCTTTCAATCCTTTTGGTTCTACATACCCTCTCTTCCTCTTTCTTAGCTGTTTCCATGTTCTGATCTTTGATATCACTAATTCTTTCCTCCATCTGGTTGGCCCTGTTTCCTATGGCAGTTATTTCGTTTCTCAGTTTTTTTATTGTATTATTTATCTCTCATATTTCCATCTCAATCTTCCTTATGTTTTGAATTTCTTTGTTAAATTGTTCCTTTTGTTCATGAAGTTCCTTTTTTATGTCATTCATGTCCTTTTTTATGTTGTTTATGTCAGCCATGGTGCTCTGCCAGTATGTTTTTATTTCTCTCACAGCCTTTAGAATGGCTACTTTAAATTCTCTGTCACTTAATTCGGAAACTTCTAGGTCTAAGACGCTGTCTTGATAAATTTCCTGTTCTTTCTGAGGAGTTTTAGTTTTTAAGGAATTCATCCTGTCTGCTGGGTTCTTCCTCTTTGACATGAGGGCATTATGTTCAGTAGTGCCCAGGAGCCCAGATTGGTACTTTTGTGGTGTCTTGCTATAGGGCAGACAAGAGATGGTACTTGGGGGGGCAAGTTTTGGGAGAGAGAGGGGTTGTTTATTTCTTATTTCTTGTCTCCTGCTACGTTTGGAGGCGGTGCACATCTATCATGGTCTCTCCACTTCCTGTAGTTAGTTAATTGGTTGGGAAGGTTGTAGTAAAGGGGAGAGTCCAACGAAAGGCCCACCAGGGCAGCTCCACCTTCTGCTCTATGCTGGGGCAGAGTCTGCGGGCTCACACTGCTTTTAGGACCCAGGGGTGCACGAGCCGGCGTGCACACAAATCCAAAGCTGTTGGTTTGACCCCGCCATAGGAAGGCAGCCGGCCTGCGTCTGCAGTGGTCTGGAATGGGAGCCACAACCCTGCGCAGGAGCCGCACACGCCACGCCAGCAACCGGCCTTCCTCCTCAGCGGGCTGGGAATGGGAGCCACAACACTGTGCAGGAGCTGCACACACTGCGCTGGCAGCTGGTCCACCTCCACAGCAGGCCAGAATGGGAGCCGCAGCCCTGTGTAGGGGCTGCTCGCGGGAGCTGGTCCGCCTCCACAGCGCAGCGGGCCACAACGGGTGCCGTAGCCCCGTCTGTGTAGGGACTTTGTGCTGCTGCGCAGCAGCCGGCTTGCCCCCACAGCGGGCTGAGACCAGGAACCGCAGCCCTGTGCAAGAGCCACGAGCACCTGCGCTGTGGGTCCCAAGGTAGTATAGAGCCAAGATGTCGTCTCTGCAGGTTCTCGCTCAGCCCTGCTACCACTCAAGAGTTCCAGAGGCTGGCTCCCAAAGTCTGTCCCCAACTCACCGCTCCAAATTCCAGCTCCCCAGCCTAGCTCCCCAACGGACTCCCACTGTTCTGCCGCTTTGCTAGGGCTTCTCCTCTTGTCGCTTCTTGGCTTCTCCCCTCCCATGCACTGCAGTCAGCAGCGATCCGGTCCTGTTGCAATCCGTCTTTGCTCCCTCCCCTCTCTCCTGCTCACCTCTTTCTCTCCAAATCTTAGATGTTTACTTGCAATGCGTGGATGTCTCAGCTGCCATTTTTGTCACCTAGGGTCCTCTTTCTTGGCTCCTGGGTGGCCATTCAATTGTGTTTTCTGGGAGAGGCTTTAGGGACCTCCTCGCCAGTCGCCATCTTGTCCTCCTCCTCCCTCTCACTTATAGTAGAGATAAAACAAAAATATTCAAAATATGGAATCACCAGCCTAGGGAATACAGTGGAGATCTCCGTGGAAATCTAATTTTTGAGTTCTTATGCCCCTACAACAACAGAGAATAGGGGAAGCTGACAGTCAGTGCGCCTGGCATTAGTTTCTACTATCCACCACCCATTCTTTATCCAATCATCTATTGATGGGCACTCTGGTTGCTTTCATATCTTGGTATTGTAAATATTGCTTCAGTGAACATAGGGGTGAATATATCTTTTTGAATTAGTGTTTTGGATTTATTCAGATAAATACCCTAAAATGGAATTGCTGGATCATAAGTTAGTTCTATTCTTAATGTTTTGAGGAACCTCTAAACAGTTTTCATAGTGGCTGCACCAATTTGCAATTCCATGAACAGTGCTTAATGATACCCTTTTCTCCACATCCTTGCTACCACTTCTTATTTGTTTTTTTATTGATAGGTATTCTGATAGGAATGATATGGTATCTCATTGTGGTTTTTATTTACATTTCTCTGATATTTTGTGATGTTCAGCGTATTTTCACATCTCCATTAGCCATCTGTATGACCTCTCTGGAAAAATGTCTGCTCAGGTCCTCTGCCCAATTTTTAATTAGATTACTTGGTTTTTTTGGTGTTGAGTTATATGAGTTTTTAATATATTTTGGATATTGATCTTTTATCTTATGCATCATTGGCAAATATCTTCTCCCATTCAGTAGGATGTCTTTTCATTTTGTTGATGTTTACTTTTGTTGTGCAAAGATTTTTAGTTTGATATAGTCCTGTTTGTTTATATTTTCTTTTGTTTCCCTTGCTTGAGGAGATAGATCAGAAAACAATATTACTCAGAGCAATGTCAGCGAATTTATTGCCTATGTTTTCTTCTCGCAGTTTCATGATTGTATTAAATTTAAACCTTTTATCAATTTTGAGTTTTTTCTTGAATATGGTTTAAGAGGTGGTCCAGTTTCATTTTTTTGCATGTAATTGTCCAGTTTTTCCAACACCACTTATTGAGTAGACTCTCTTTTCCCCACTGTATATTCTTGCCTTTTTTTTCATTGAATAAGTGACTTTACAGGCATGAGTTTATGTCTGGGTGCTGTATTCTGATTTGTTGATCTGTGTGTCTGTTTTTATGCCAGTTTCATGCTATTTTGATTAGGATAAGCTTGTAGTATAGTTTGATGTTAGGTAGTGTGCTATTTCTAATTTTGTTTTTATTCCCCAAAATGGCTATGGCTATTCTCAATCTTTTGTGGCTCTGGGCACATTTTAAGATTGTTTGTTGTAATTTGTGAAAAATGTCATTGATATTTTGACAGGGATTGCATTGACTCTATAGATTGCTTTGGGTAGTATGGGCATTTTAATGATGCTAATTCTTCCTATCTTCCAGCATTGATATGATTCCATTTATTTATATCTTCTTCAATGTCTACCTTCAGTGTCTTATAGTTTTCCAAGTACCTTAACCTTCTTGATTAAAATTATTCCTAGGTATTGTTTTTTGATGCAATTGTAAATGAGATTGTTTCTTTAATTTCTTTTCTGATAGTTCATTATTGGTGTGTAAAAATGAAACCAATTTTTAAAACATGTTAATTTTCTGTCTTGGTAATTTACTGAATTCACTAATTTGTTCTACTAGTGTTTTGGTGGATTCTTTTGGGTTCTCTATATAATATTATGTGATCTGCAAAAAGTTACAGTTTACTTATGTCTTTCTCATTTAGATGATTTTTACTTTTTTAAAATTGTTTGATTGCTGTGGCTAGGAATTCCAATAATCTATTGAATGAAAGTAGTGAAAATGGGCATCCTTGCCTTGTTTCTGAATTTAAGGAGAACACTTTTAGCTATTCCCCATTGAGTCTAATGTTAGCTGTGGGTTAGTTGTATATAGCCTTTATTACGTTAAGGTATGTTCCCTGTATTCCTACTGTGCTAAGAGTTTTTACCATAAACCAATGCTGGATATTATCAAATACTTTTTTTGGATCTATTGATATGATCATGTGACTTTTATATTTCATTTTGTTTATGTCATGTATCATGCTAATTTGATTATATTGAACCAATCTTGCTTCCCAGGAACAAATTCCATTTGATCATGGTGTATCATCTTTTCAATGTATTGCTGAATTCAGTTTGCTAATATTTTGTTGAGGTATTTTCAGATAATGGCCAATCGTTTTCTTTTTTTGTAGTATCTTTGTCTGGCTTTGAAATCAAGGGAATGGTGGCCTTGTAAAATGAGCTTGTGAGCTATTCCTTCTCATAAACTTTTTGGAATAGTTTGAGAAAGATGTGTTAATTTTTCTTTGAATATTTGGTAACATTTACCTGTGAAGCTATCCAGTCCATGACAATTGTTGGGAATTTTTTGTTTACTGATTTGATTTTGTTATCAGTCAGTTCAGATTTTCTGTTTCCTTTTGATTCAGCTTTGGAAGATTGTATGTTCCTAGGAATTTATCTATTTCATCCAGATTGTCCAGTTAGTTGACAAATAGTTGTTCACAATATTTTCTCATAATCCTTTGTATTGCTGTAGAGTCACTTGTCACTTTTCTCTTCTCTTCTTCATTTCTGATTTGATTTCTTTGTGTTCCTTCTTTTCTTGATGAATCTGGTTAGAGGGTGATTTTTCAAAAAAGCAGCTCTTGGTTTCATTGATTTTTTTCCTAAGTCTTTTTTTTATTTTGTAGTTTTTTAAAGTCTATTTTGTTTATTTTTACTCTAATTTTTATTATTTTCTTCCTCGTATTCACTTTGGGCTTTGTTAGCTGTTGTTTTTCTAGTCCCTTTAGGTGTATGATTAGGTTATTTATTTGAGACTTTTCTTGCTTCTTGCAGTAGGCTTGTGTTGCTAGAATTTTCCTCTTAGGCCTGATTTTGCTGTGTCCATCAATTTTGTGTTATTGTGTTTTTCTTTTTATTTATCTTAATATATCTTTTGATTATTTTAAAATTGTATTTATTGATTTTTTTTGGTGATGTTGGTTAGCAAGATTATATAGGTTCAAGTGTACAATTCTATAACAACACATCATCTATGTGTAACACTGTGTGCTTACCACGTACACGGTCAGTTCTCCTTTAATCACCCTATATTTTGCTACTCCCTCTTCCACCACCCTATCCTCCTTATCCTCTTGTAAGCGTTGAATTTTGTTTGTATCCATGAGCTTTTGTTTCTTTGTATATTTGTCTTGTTTCTTTGTTTCAGTTTTATATCCCACATGTGAGTGAGGTCATATTTTTGTCTGATTTATTTCACTTAGCATGATAATCTGAAGATCCATTCAGGTCTTCACAAATGGCAGTGTTTTATCTTTTTCTTGTGGCTGAGTAATATTTCATTGCATATATGTGCCACGTCTTCTTTATCTAATCAGCTATGGAAGGACACTTTGGTTGTTTCTATATCTTGGCCATTATGAATAATGCTGCCATGAACATAAGGGTACATATTTCTTTGCAGACAAAAGATTTCATATTTTGGGGGTAGATACCCAGAGGAGGTATTGCTGGGTCATCTCATGGTTGACCTATTCATTATTTAGTAGCATGTTATTTAGCCTCCATGTTTTTGTGTGATTTTCCATTTTTGTCTTGTAATTGATTTCTGGTTTTATATTACTGTGGTCAGAGATAATGTTTGATATAATTTCAATCTTAAATTTATAGAGATTGCTTTTTTTTGTGACCTATCATGTGGTCTATCTTGGAAAATGTTCCATGTGCACTTCAAGAGAATGTATATTCTGCTGCTTTGAAAAGAAATGCTCTAAAAATATCAATGAAATTCATGCAGTCTGGTGTGTCATTTAAGGCCAATGTTTCCTTGTGTGTTTTCTGTCTGGAAAATTTGTCCTTTGGCATCAATGAGATGTTAAAGTCCCCCACTATGATTGTGTTACTGTTGATTTTTCTGTTTATGATGGTCAATATTTGTATTATATGTTTAGGTGCTCCTATGTTTGGTGCATAAATGTTTGTAAGTGGTATATTTCTATTTGGATTGATGCTTTTGTTATTATGTAATGTCCCTCTTTGTACAGTATTATAGTCTCTGTTTTAAAGTCTATTTTGTTTAATGAAAGTATTGCTACTCCAGCTTTTTTCTTTTTTGTATTTGCATACTATATCTTTTTTTCCATTCCTTTACTTTCAGTCTCTGTGTGTCTTTTGATCTGAAGTGAGTGTCTTTTAGGCAGCATATATAAGGGTTTTGTTTTCTTATTCATTCAGCCACTCTCTCTTTGATTGCGCCATTTAAACCATTTACATTTAAAGTAATTATTGTCAGGTAGATAATCATTGCCATTTCATTATTCATATTTGTGGGGGTTTCCCCCCTTTCTTTTCTTCTTAAAGAAATCCCTTTAAAATTTCTTGTAATACTCATTTGGTATTGATGAACTCCTTTAGCTTTTTCTTATTTGGGAAGCTCTTTATCTTTCCTTCAATTTCAAATGCTAGCCTTGCTGGGTAGAGTATTCTTGGTAGTAGGTCCTTGCTTTTCAACAATCTAAATATTTTCTGCCAAACCCTTCAGACCTGCAAAGTTTCTGTTGAGAAATCAGTTGGAAGTCTTGTGAGAGATCCCTTGTAAATAACTAATTGCCTTTTTCCTGATGCTTTTAGTATCCTTTGGCATTTTTACTATGTGTCTCAATATGGTCTTATTTGTATTTATCTTCTTTGAAACTCTGTGCTTTCTGGGATTCTATGTCTGTTTCCTTTGCCAGGTTACAAAAATTCCATCATTATTTCTTCAAATAGTTTTCTAATCTCTTGCATTCTCTCTTCTTCTGGTACCCCATATGATGTGAATGTTGTTATACTTGAAGTTGTTACAGAAACTTCTTTAACTGTCTTCATTTAAAAAAAATTTTTTTTCTATTCCAACTGGGTGTTTTCTTCTATCTTGTCCTCTAAGTCACTGATTTGATCATCTGCTTCATCTAGTCTACTAATGATTCCTTCTAGTGCATTCTTCATTTCAGTTATTGTAGTCTTTACTTCTGACTAGTTCTTTCTAATGATTCTAAGTCTTTTTTTATGCTTTCTATCTCTTCAAGTTCTCACTAAGTTCCCTGTGCATTATAACCAGTGTTTTGAACTCTATCTGGAAGATTGCTTGCCTCCATTTTTTTTCTGGAGTTTTCTTCTGTTCTTTTATTTGGGACATATATCTTTGTTCCCTTATTTTGACTTTCTCTCTGTGTTTGTTTTTATGTATCAGGTAGATCTTCTATGCATCCCATTATTGCCAGATAGCCTTATACAGTAGGTGTCCTATGAGGTTAGTGGAAAATTCCCTCTGGTCACCTGCTTTGAGTGCTCCAGGAGTGTCCCTTGAGTGAGTTGTGTGTGCTCTCTTACTATAGTTGAAACTTAATTTCTCTTGGCACAACAATGGGTGGGATAGACCTCCAGACTGAGGGGCTGTGGGGTTTGGATACATCCACAGCTCATTAGCTGTTGTGCGTGGAGTTTTATTCATGGAGCAGCATTTGCCTATGTGGACCCTGGTGTCTGTTGAGACCATATTTTGTGTGTGTTGCTTGTGGTGCTAATTAAGATGTGATCTGCTGTGGTCTGATGGTGGTCTTTATGTATATTTGTTCTAGAAAGAGGCTCAGGTGCAGGCCCAGGTCAGCCACTGCTTGTGACATGCCAGGGACTACCTGGTAGGAGCTACAAAGCAATCTTGGCTGATTATTTACTGTGATAGACCTAGAATGTGTGGGAGAGTCCATGCTGCAAATCAAGGATGTCTGCCATTAGTACTTGGCCTGGGATAGCCCCACAAAAAGTCCAGGATCCTGGAGGCCTGTTAAGAACTGCCAGGCTCTGTAAGCCTCAGCACTAAAAGAGCCTCATACATTAGGTAATTTGGGTGAGGTGGGGTCTCAGGGTGTCACTAGAGTGGTACAAATCATGTTCACCAGTTTAATGTAGATTCTAGTTTGATGTCAGTGTTGTGCCCAGAGCTACTTAGCAAAAGTCTCAGAGCACATTGAGGCAATCTGCCACCTGCTTTTGGCTCATAGACCCAACAGTTGTCCAAGAAAGAGTGCAACACAGGTGAGGCTCGATGCTTATGTGAAAGTGCCTCTGAAGTTGCATGAGTTGGATAAGGCAGGTTCCCAAGGAGTCACCATGGTTGAGTAAGTGGAACTCACGAGGCCATTGCAGATTTTGACTTGGCCATGTTGGGGGAGGGTTTAAAACAAGAGAAAGATGGTGCCTTTTTGCCAACTGTGCAGGAGGAAGACCCCAAATGGGAAAAATGGCAACAGCCCCTCCAGTCCTCACCTTGAAGCCACATAATTCAGTCTCTTTCTATATATCACTGACACCTCCTGAGTCACTGTCCCTGTGCTGGAGCCCTGAGTGAGTGCCTGCAAGCGAGTGAGTCTGTGTATAGACTCTTTAAGAGGATATCTGGGTTTCCTGCAACCTTCTGTCTCACCCAAATAGTTAGGATTAATGCTGTTATTCACAGCCAGATATTATGGGGGTTCCTCCTCATGGCATTAGCACTCTGGGCTGAAGAGCCCAGTTTAAAGTTAGGGTCTTTCTCTCCTCCTGGGAGGAAGTTCCACAGCCAAGCTATCCTTACCAAATCTCAACCACCACACTCAGGTGAGGGGGCCACTCACTCCATGTTTCCATCCTTCATACCAGTCTCAACATGGTGTCTTTATATCTGTAGTTATAGGACTCCAGTTCAGCTAGACTTCAATGGTTCTATAATCTAGTTTAATTTTAATGTAGTTCAGAAGGAGGCAGGCACAATGTTTGTCTACTCTTCCACTTTGAATCCCCACCCTCAACTCTGTCTGCTTCTTTCTTTTGCCTTGTTTTTGATTCACAAAAATTTCTCTTTCTTGTTCTCAGTTCTGTTCTGAATTTAATTACATATTTTTAAAACTCTTCTATGTTCTCTTTGGGTATCCTTGGAAATGTTCATGTCTCTACTTTTAAACTGCATTTATGTTTCAAGCACTCAGAATTTTAGCCTGAATCTATCTTAAAATGGAAAGTACATGGCATTTTAATTTGACCTTAAAATAGGTTTGAGTTTTATGTGTTAGGATAGAGTAGGAAAGAACAAAATTCATTCAGAGGGACTTCCTTTAGTAATGCATGGACATAGAAGAACAAAATATTTTAGAGAATGATTGTAGTGTATACACATACTTTCCAAAGATTTAAATATTAATTTCACCCAAACCATACCTTCACAGAAACATCCAGAATAGTGCTTGACCAAGTACAAATATATGGGCACAATTAACCTGTGAAGTTGACACATAAAATTGACCAAATTTGACTAATTTTTTGTGCCTTGTCCTGGAAAGCAGCTGCAGTGCTGTAGCTAGCCATGTTTATGCAGAATTATCTATAAACCTGTCCTGAGTCTTTTCTTCCTCTATCAACTTGTCATGGGAAACTCCACATGAGGTGACAGGTGTGGGCTGGAAGAGAGAAGGAGTGGAGACCATGGATATTTGGGCCACTTCTGTTTTTTTTTTTTCATGTGGGTAGTTCCCTGGCTGGGAATCGAACCCAGGCCACAGTGTTGACAGAGCTGAAGCCTTAGCCACTACACTACCAGGGAACTCCCTGGGCCACTACTTTATGGAACTTACTTATTTCCTCAGGTCTTGTACATGCTAAATATCATATGCACTATTTCCATTTGATAATGGAGCACTGCTGTATCTACCCAACTTCATGGCAGGTCAGACAATGTCCATTTACATTAGGAAGTTCATAGCACATGTTAACTTGGTGGCTCATGGTTAAGCGTTCAATCTCTACTAAAGCTCAGTAGCAGACCAAAACTGCTTTTCAAAAGGACAATAGTTATCCATACAGGATGACAAATTTTTGCTCCAAAATCTTAAGTTTTTATTGTTATTTATTTATAGGGGCTCCAGAGAGGACCACTAGAACTGTTGCATTGTATGGCTGAAGTGGGAGAGCAGCTTACACAGCAGCCTGGAGACTAATAAAGGAGTTACAATTTGAGTCCAAAGGCAGCCTGCTGGCAGAATTTCTTCTTGCTCAGAAGAGGTCTGTCTTTGATCTAATAAAACCTTCAACCAATCAGATGAGGCCTACCCACCTTATGGAAGGTAATATGCTTTACTCAAAGTCTAGTGGTTTAAATGTTTATATCATTAAAAATAATACAAAGTCATAATAGGAAAAAAGATAATAATTGCTGGTGCCAAAAAAAAAATAAAGCTGGTTTAAAGATGTGAGTGCTGTGCAACATCTTATTGAAGCCATGCCATCTTTTCCATAATTAGTTTTTCTAGAGGCTTAAAATCACATTACCTTTACAACTGCCTTGAGATCAAAATAATGAGGAAAAAAAATGAACTAATAAATTGCCAGTTATGGGAATCGGGGTCCAAAGGCTGACAGGAAAAAAAGTCATAAAATATTAATTTTCACATAAAAATTATACTTATGTTAACAAATGTCCTATGTCAGTGAAACATCTTATAAATATTTGCATTTAACATTACAATAATTCTAGAATCATCCTTTACTGATTAGAGTTTACTGCCATTTAATGAAAGGGGTAGAGTTCAAGGTTTTAATAGCAGCAATCTTGATAGTTTATGTATTGAGGTAAAGTTTGAAATAATTTTTTTGAAAAAAGATTATTTTTCAAGTTAAAGCATTATGTATATCGTTAAAAAACAGGTAAGTTTCATAAGAGCAAGAATCATGCTCTGACCATTTATTTATACATTCTGTTCTTCACAAGCAACTACTTTCAATCCTTCCAGATCTTCCTTTTATTTAACTTACATTCTAAAATATTAAGCTGTACTATTTTTCTTTCCCATTGTAGACTCTCCTACATACCTCTTCTATACCATTTCCACATCCTGACTGTCCCCTTTTCTCATCCTCCTGATGAAATTTTATTGCCATTTAATTTATACCAGCAGTTAGGGATTTCTTATTATTATCTGTAAATAATGATCAGTAAAAAATGAAGTAGTATACTATATTTAGTTGTATTTTCTCTTTTATATGAGGTTTGACAATTAAGTTTGCAAACTTGCCACTGTGTGCTTACATTGGCAGCACTGTACAAACAACTCAGTAAGGTTTTATAAACTTGGTATAGCTGTGTTCGTGCTGAAGGGTGGTGATGTCTTGCTGAATGGCGTTTATTATAGTTGTTGCATGTTTTTGTGTGCCATGTGAGGATGTCAGAGTTTAAAATGAAACAAACAACTTCAGATAACATTTTATTGGACTCTTTTCTGGAAGTTGAAAAAAAAAAAAATAAAATGAAACAAACAAACAAACATTGAATTTCTTATTAAACTTGGCAAGAGTGAAAAATGAAATGAGGGACATGTTAGTCCAAGTTTATGGGGATAGTGCCATGAAGAAAATGGCAGTGGACAAATGGATTAAACGTTTTTTTCTGAGGGGAGACAAAGCATCACTGATGCAGAGGAGGCAGGGAGGCCAGTAACAAGCAGAACTAATGAAAACATTGCAAAAATTTGCTAAATTGTGCATCAAAATCATCCGCTTACTGTGAGAAGCATAGCAGACCAAGTAAATATTGATAGAGAAATATATAAAAAAATCTTAACTGAAAATCTTAGCATGAGAAAGTTTTGTGCCTAAATGTTCCTGAAGGAGCTCATCAATGAACAAAAGGAAAAAAGAGTCAAAGCTTGCCAAGACCTTTTGAAAAAGCAAGACAATGTTTCAGGCCATGTTGTCACAATGTTGAAACCTGGGTGTACCAATACAACCTTTAAACAGAGCATCAAAGTGCTCAATGGAAGTCAGCCAATTCTCCACCACTAAAAAGTTTCCATCAGTTCGAATCAAGAGTCAAAATGATGTTGCTAACCTTTTTTAATATCAGAGAAATTGTTCATTATGGATCTGTACCAACTGGACAAACAGTCAACCAAGTTTACTATTTGGAAGTGCTAAAAAGGGTTTATGAAAATGTTAGATGAAAATGACCTGAACTTTTCCTCAACAACTCATGGCTCTTGCATGATGAAAATGTACTGGCACACACAGCACTGTCTGTGAGGGAGTTTTTAGCCAGTAAACAAGTAACTGTGTTGGAACACCCTCCCTACGTATCTGATTTGACCCCCAATGCCTATTTTCTTTAACCAAAAATAAAAGAAATATTGAAACGAAGATATTTTGATGACATTCAGGAAATTAAGGGTAATACAACAATGACTCTGATGGCCATTCTAGAAAAAAAATTTCAAAATTGCTTTGAAGGGTGGACTAGACACTAGCATGGGTGTCTAGTACTTCCCATAGGAAGCACTTCTAATGTGACCACAGTGATATTCAGCACTGAAGTATGTAGCACTTTTTCTAGGATAAGTTCATGAACTTAATTGTCACACCCCATATATCTGTGTTTTTGTCAAAGTTACTAGGGTTTTTTTTTTGTCAATTATTTAATTATCTGTATATCTGCCACTACTTTTTTCTACATGGTCTCTCATATAAATGTTTTTCAAAGTGAAAATTCTGTTAGTGAACTCTATTAACCAATTTCTTTTTCTTTCTTTTTTCTTTTTCTTTTGCAATTTCTCTTCCTCCTTTTTCATTCTCACCTGGCTGCTCATGGAATTGATACCCCTCCATTATCTTAGGACTTCCCTGTTGCATCTTCCATTTCATACTTCATGTTTTGTTCTTTATTAGCTTACTTTTTACTTCCAAGAGCACATTTACTACAAGTTTTCTAAAAAGTATACATGTGAGATATTTTGTTTTGAGTCTCAGAATGTCTAAAATGTTTTTATTCTATGCTCAGTCTTGATTGTCAGTCTGTAAATATATGCCATATTGTGCTTGATTCATCAATAGAGTCTGAATTTTCTCATTTGTTCATGAGAAATTAGAAATATAAGAACTATGTGATTTCAATTAAATTATATGACTAATATTGATAAAAATTTTATGATCTTTTTACTTTCAGGCTTTCTTTCTTGAAAATTGCTTAAACATTTTTTACATAAAAATCATTAATTTTTTTGAAAAAAATATTACTGTTTCTTGATACAGTTGTTTATAAAATTTTCATTTAATAAAAATGTTATTTTCAAAAATTGTTACTAATTAATTTAAAGTAATGTTTATCATAAAAAAACCCTCTTTTTTGACCACATTATTCATTATAGGGGGAAATTTCTTATATGTTTTCAATCTAAATCATTAAAATATTGGGTTAATAAATTACTGCATTCTGGAAATGCTTCCTAGAATGCTGCATAGATAGCTTGTGCCAAACAATCAGGATACACCTACCAAAAATAATCATATGTGAACAATTTTGTATTTCATATAACATATATAAATTATCAAATAAATTATTATTAAGTTTTTAAAAAATAAGTGTCCCTTTTTTGTTATGAATATTTGGACCATTTATTATTTCTTTATACCTCTAATTGAGTAAACCAAAGAATAGTTGAAAATAAAGTTAGTCAATTGGCTATTTTTTAGTATTTTGGAAAAAATTTAATTTGGATAAAGAATAAAGTTAATAATTGATATAAGGCTTGATGATTATGTATTCATTTCATTTGACTTTACTGTTGTTGCCTCTTTTATAAAATGACAGATACAATTTATTATAATAAGTAAAAATAAATATAATTGACATATAACATTGTGTAATTTTAATGGGTGTAATGAGTTGATTTGATACATTTACATATTGCAAAATAGTTATTGACATAGCTTTAGATAACACTTCTATTATGTTACATAATTATTTTGTGGTAAGAATAAAAGACATCTTTTTAATTAAAAAAAAAAGAGAGGTGTAGATACGCTAATAGTATTATGATAGCTTTAATTATCTTTTATTTAAGTAAGAAAATTCTACCACAATATCATAATATTCTTAGACACAAAAGTTCAATAACTATTGTAGATACTGGCACAATCTTTTTCAAAAAACTGTTCTGTTAAAACAAATACAAAATATATCATGAAATATACATGGGTTTTAGCTATCAAGATCCAATCAGTATATTTCTTGGAAATGGGAAAAAGAGAAAAAGAAAATTGGAATGGTAAAAAAAGGCAGAGTATATAATTTTTACTGCAGTTATTTTACAGATAGTCAAGCATATTCTCCTTGGCTTTAGAACATAATGTCTGAAAATGCAAGGGTACATTGTTTTGAGAAGAATCTCTTGAATTTTGAATATATACTAAAGTAATAAATAAGAGAAAAATAACTTTATGGAAGTATGGTGAGCCCATTCATTTGTACTTCAAAACTTAATAATTTAACTTATAATTTACAAAACTATAAAGCATCTTCACTGAAGCAACAATAATACCTATCACTACAAACAATATTGAAAATAAATGGGGAAATATTTGCCTCACATATAGCATACAATTTTTTTTCTTAAAATCTTACAAAGCTACCATATACATATGTAAAGGTGCTTGCAATCACCAGCCATTTTTTTTTAAAAAGGCAAGTTAAAGAGATATATGTCTCTTGAATGGGTACTTTAACTCACTTTAATTGGTGAAGGTAGAAATAATTGCTATGATATTCTATTGACCAGTGTTCAAGTTTATTCAACTTTTCTGGAAGGCAATATGCATAAAAATAAAAAATATGCATAACTTAGACCTAGCAACTTCATCTTTAGTGATTTATGAAAATTAAAATAATTGGAAAAGTGTAGAGATGTACAAAAAAATATTTCACAGTATTATTTATTGTTTCAAAATAGCAACATCAACTAAAATGTCAATTGGAAAACGTTCAGTTATATAAATTTTAGTCCCTCAACATAATATAAAGCTATGGAATCATTATTAGTATAATCATAAATTTTCTTAACCTATAATATACAATTCACCATATAATATTAATTTAACACAATTAAATTATAAAATATTATGAAAATTTGACCACATTTTTTTTTAAATGGGGGAGGGTGTTTCATACCCATACCTATATACAAAAATGCTGAGATTATGTAATAAATTATTAAAAGTAATTATCTTTAGGTGATTAGTTGTGGACAACTTTTCCTTAAAAATTATATTTCTGTGTTTTATGATATTTTAACCTGATAATATATATATTTTATTAGAAAAATATGATTTGTTTTTATTTTTAAAATCTCAGATATATATACACACGAAAGTCCAAATGCAAGCATAATTGTAATGAACTCAATTATCTGTTTGGTTTATTTGAGCAAATAAAAACACAAAATGTATAAAGCGCATTTTTAAAAAGAACTCACATAATGGCTTATAATATTACATTACCAATTTAAATGTAGTCTCTACCAAGTCATCAATATTAAAATGTCCCAAGACGTGTTTTTTTCTCAATAACACAAGATATTGTCTGCAAATGCTAATGAAATTCCAATGTATTAATCTTTAATCTGTTCAAATATGGAAGTAAATAGATTAATTGTATAATTTTTAATTTGAGGACTCTAAATTAATACAAATTTAATTTTAAAAAGTTTTTAAAGCAGATATAAATTTAAAATCAATTGAAATTGGAAAGACCTAAAGAATTACTTCATTAAGATATATTTTATAAATTAATTTTCATTAATGTAATTGATACATATGAAATTTGAGCTTTTCCCACAATAACAAAAGTGCCTAACTTCTCCTATATATAAACTTAGTAGCAAATGTCAGATTTCAAATTCATATTAGATTGATCAAGCTCTCAGAATCATTTAGCACCACTGAATAACATTTTCTTAAATTATTTGTCAAGCATCTTTAGTGCTGTTTCTTAAAATACTATTTTTAAAAATAAAGTTCACTTGAACAAAAAATAACATTTAAAAAACTAAACAACAGCAAGAAGTGTGTAAAATTAGCCATTATCAATGCTGGTTTTTACTATTCCTGCAAAGTTTCTAAGTGGTCTAATTATTGATAGTAAATGCATGTTCTTCTAAGTGTACACTTTTAATAACAAACCTAGTGCCAGAGGTCAGCCATTATTTACATAAAAATGGGAAGTGAGATGGCAATGCAAAATCGTAAGCTAACACAAAAGGCAACATGTTAATAAGAGAGGCTTCTAGAACAAAACACATTAACCTAGTACATTGAGTTCTTTTGATTATTCATTTTGTACATTTGTAAGTAGATTCAAAGCACACTTAAAATAAAAAGTTATCAGACACTTGAAACATCAGAGAGTAATGATGCTCAAGTCTTGACAGTCTTTACCTGGAGAGAGGAAGTTAGAGGAATTAAGAATACATTGAACATGAAGCCTGTGATCTAGAAGTCACTTAAAATAAACTGGACATAAATTGGTAGCACCAAGTAACATTATTGATAAAATGTCTACATATGTCAGGAATAAGTTTAAGCATACAATGGAGTTCAGTAAATATATAAACTTAAAATTTCACACATGATTTACTATATAGTAGTAGTTTTAATGAAATTAACATGCTCTTAGAACTTCAATTTTAATAATTTCTTAGCAATTTTACTGTTATGTAAGACTTACTGACACTGGCCAATTGAAATAATCCCTCACTATAGATCCTTTTAGTTCCCTCTTCCCTAGTTCCTTAGCTCCCCAATTTTATATTTTTCCTAATCCTTAATCTTAATCACTCTCTCAATCAGTTTTCCTTTATTTCTAGCTTTGAACAACAGATTGCTCCTAGCCTGAATCATGGAGTGTCTTTATCCTGCCTCCTGCTTTAGATAATTACCCCAAAACTTAAACAATAACCTGTTAGCCCTGATCTCCAGGGATATCCTTTGCCCCAGCTTTAGTTAATCATTCAGAAAAACTTGTAATTTTTCTTTGCTAATTTTATTCCCAAAATGCCCCGTCTATAGCCTTAGTTAATCATCCTGGAATTTGTGATTTGTGCTGGAAAAACTTTAGTTACTTGTGCTTTCAAGACTTTAGCTAAGTATCCTGACACCTGAAATCTGTGCTTATTGATTATAATCATTGCAGCCCAGCACTCTTTTCAGGCTAAGCCAAAAGTCAACAGGCTGTGTAGGCTCCATGGGGCTGAAGGGATCTTCCATCATGTAGCTGCCCTGCATCAGTGACTTTGAGGCCTGCTTCTTGGGCTGATACTTTAAAATCTATGAACTCAAATCTATTTTTCCTCATCTAGGAGCATTGGAATACAAATGATGACCTGGCAAGACTTCCAGCCCATCCCAAACAAAGAAGTCCACATTGTCTCTCAGGCAGATCTCAAGACCCCTTCCCCCTTTTAGATTAGATAGGGTGAGAGCTCCTTTAATCTCCAATAGGGAGGGACTATGAACACCTTCAGCAGGAAGCAAATACAGAAGATGAGACCTCTAGTTCCTCAATTTTCCATAAAGATGTATGAGGATCATGCCTCTCAGGAAAAAATGAGGTAGGCAGTATTACAGGGGAGTTCCCTGGTGGTGTAGTGGCTTAAGGCTTCAGCGCTGGTGCTGTCAATGCTGTGGCCTGGGTTCGATTCCCAGTCAGGGAGCTACCCACATACCAAAAAGCAAAAAAAAAAAAAAGTATTATATTACATTTCTCATTTATGCCTTATCAATTAGTATTTTCATTTTACAGATGAGAAGTCTGGAACTTAGAAAGCTTGTCCAGGACCTCAGTGGCAGAGTTGGTAATCCAATATACAGAATCCAATTCTGCATTTTGCATATACCACTCACTACCTTACTCTATTACTTTTACATGAAGATTTAAAAATTATGAATAAATTTACTCATTGAATAAAGCATTTAATAATTTAGAATACTAATTAATTAATTTAAAATGTAATTTTTAAAATTACATTTAAAACATTTTTAACTCAGTTTTTTTTTTTTTACTAATTATTCTTGTTATATTTGAGAATTAATGATTGTACTATGTTTTTGTGTATGTTAGGCTTGTTATAGCAGCTACAAGATCAATTTGCATTCTTGCTCTAAATAACTGCCTGTGTGAATCTGGTAGTTTCTCTCTCTCTCCCTCTCTTTTTAACATCAGTTTCTTCAACTAGAAAAAGGAAATGATATCATCACATATTTCATAGAATTTTATGTGAAGTATCAAAGAATTAAGTCATATAATATACATTGAACATAGCTCAGCTCATATAAATGTTAAATGTAAATGTTCTTTTACTATGATGATGATGACTTTCCTTGTTAAGTATTAAATACAATTTTGTATTTGGAATTTGTAAAAATCAATTTATAAAACTAAATATATTTAAACTACTGTACAAAGAAAAATAAATTAAAGAGAGGTCTGGAGAGCTCCAGGTGCTCCTTAAAGAATTTGTTACTTCTATTCTCTCCCTCCCATTCCAACATTCACAGCTACCCCACCACAGTTTACCAAAAAGACCAGTAGGACTAATTTCATCATAGTATTTTCCCTGATACAGAAAACCACGTGGAATCCCAGGACTCCTGGAACATCCCACGTACTAGGATTCTCATCCATTTAGAAGTCATGCTTTCTATAATCTGATCCCAACTCCCACCACCTCAGGTGAACTCTCCAGACTTCTCCACCCAGTTCTGTACCTCAGAAAGCTAACCAACACAGGCTACATCAAAATTTTCCTTGTACTTTGGCTTCTGATTGGATTCAGCAAATGAGAATCACTTGAAGAAGACCAGAGAGAAGAACAAGTGAGCTTGGTATATTTATCCCTCAGGCTCTCTCCCTGTGGGGTCACTATGGGATAACATTTTCTACACCAAAGATGGTAACTATGTCCCTTCATATAATTCTTTCTTACTCTCTGGGTCCCTCTTTTTTTTCCCTTTAAGCTTGAAGGAAGAAATGGTACCCCGTTGTCACTCTCCCATATACTTTTCCTCCACTCTTCCCAGAATTTTATAAATAGTTCCTTTGCTAAACTCCTCTATTCTCAAACTCAGATGGCCCAATTCACAAGTAATATCTGTTTCTTGTCAAGACTATGACTGAACATACCTCAAATCCCAAAATACTTTTGCCATTTCTTCTAGAACCTAGTCTGATTTCAGAAAAATCTTTATGCTCTCACCTTCTTCAAAACTATTCCTTCTGAACCTTTATGATTCACCCAAAAGTAAATTCTTCCAATGTTACTATAGGCATCAGTTCCCAAGCAACATTATGCATACCTCTAGGAGTACACACACAAAAGAATAAATAATCAGTAATAATGGTAAAACAAACAAAATTTAAAAATGCAAAATGTTAGTTATGGAACAATAAATGTTAAGTTTGATCACCTTTAATGACGATACTTCAAAATTAGATCAAATTCGTAAATGATGATTGGTGAGGGCTTGGCTATAAAACCTTTCCCCCATTGCTCTTCTACCAATTATTATGCACAGTTTCAAACAATCCATTTGTGACATTTCTAGAACTTCCCTATCCACAGTCAGACTATTTGATCAGTTTAGTTATTTACTGAGTAAAATTAAGTGCATTGTCTTTAATCATGATTCTATTCAGGTAGTTTTCTTAATCTAATGTTTAACATAGTTTTAGTTATTATTGTCAGTGATTTTTAAGTGTGTCAGTTATGGATCAGTGGTTGAAAACAGGAACAGTTAAAAACCAAAACTTGATGTGAATTATAACCCGCTGCCAAGTATTTCTCAACAGGTATTTGCAGCTATGAGTACACCCATACTGGGAGAGGGTATTAAAAGGTGAGTGCCTCAGATATACACAGAAGAAAAGAAAATACTCTGAAGAGTATATTAAATATCGGTTTTCATTTGTAGGAGATGATGACTATCCTAAGCCTTTGTGAGTTGTGTATGGGGAAATAATATCCAAGGCTTGCATGGAACCCTCTTTACTCATGAAACATTTAGAAAGTAAACACCCTATGTACAAAAACAAAGAAATGCACTATTTCTGGCCCTTAGAAAAGCATCTGACTGTTACTTCATACATGATATCAAGAAAGAGAGACAATGAGAATGCAGTTGAGACTTCATACCATATTATTGCATAGCTAAATGTGGTAAAAAACCACATCATAACTGAAGATTTAATTTTTCCATTGTATTACCATTCATTTTATGTTTGGGGAAGAACATGTGCACAAAGTTAACACTATCTCTTTTTCAAATTCAGGAGACGTCTGACGATGTTGAAACTCTAGTGGATAGAATTAGAAGTTCTTTTCCATCTAGGTCAATGGAAGTGTAGATGTTGCTGATTTATCTGTTTTGCTCATCATCATGAGGTACTTTGTGGGAAATAAAATTGAGGAAAACATGTTGCTTTGTTACCCATTGAAAGAGTGTACCATAAGCAAAGATATTTTAATTAAATCAGTGGTTACTTCATTTAAAAGGATATTAGTTTGTTGAATTGTTGTGGTGTGTGCACTGACAGAGGCAAGCCTATGGTGATTTTATAGGCCTATGCAGCCAAATTAAAGAAGTAGCTTCCCATGTACCATAATAGAATCACTGCTACCTTCATAGACAAAGTCTTGCATCTAAGCCTCTTCCTAGTGAACTGAAAGATGTTCCTGATAAGGCTGTAAAAGTTGTAAATTTTATGAAATTACAACCACAAAACTCCAGATTGTTTAAAGCTCTGTGTGAAGAAATGAACAGCATTCACAGTACATTATTTTTGCATAAAGAGGTAAGTTGGCTATCATGGTGCAAAGTACTTACACAGATGTTTGAACCCCGGCACGATGTTGAGGTATTTTTTTGGAGACCAATTTTTTCCCTCTTACTCCAAAGTTTTAGGATAATGATTAGCCTAAAATTCCTGCATATTTATCAAATATTTTTGTAGAAATAAGCAAACTCAACTTGGGATTTCAAAACAGTTCAATCACTTATTCAAAGTAACTGACTAAATGGAGTCAATGATTAAAACATTAGACTTTTGGAAAGTTCTTTTTGAAAGAAGTCAGCCTGAAGTTTTTGAAACTGCACAATTTCTTATCTGAGAATCACTTGCACCTATCCCAAAACATGAAAAAGAATATAGTTAGTCACTTGGAAGGTCTTCAAGTGTGCTTTTATAAGTATTTTTCTCAACGTGGAAAAGGAAACAGTTGGATTGTGGATCCCTTCAATAAAGAATTCTTAGAAAAAGTTGAACTATCAATCAATGAAAAAGAGCAATTAATCAAACTTTTAACCAATTCTTGTTTAAATTCTGTTTTTAAAGAATGCATCTCATTACCTTGTGGGTAGATGTCAGTGAGGAATATGAAAAACTCAATGAGAAGGCACTCAAATACCTTTTGCCATTTACTAATACAGAACTAGTAGAGAGAGCTTTTTCTTCTTACACCTTCATAAAAACTAAGTACTGCAATAAGTTTAATGCAGGTCCAGGTTTAAGGCTGTATCTTGCAACTTTTGAGCCTAATTTTAAGAAACTAAGTGCATCAAAGCAAGCTCAGTGATCTAACTAACAATGTTTCAATTGGCTAGGGATCAGCATAACAATTATTACAGACATTTCAGATAACACAAATAAATATTATTATTAATAATAAATTAATAGTTTGTTAAATACTTGATCATCATTATCAATATTTAATTGTTATAAATATTATAAAATTAAATCTGTAGTTTGTACTTTTAGTGTAGTAATTTTTCTTTCCTAACTTATCACCTCATTTCCACTATTTTACATTAAAATAGACATTGAACAAAAGTGTCAATATTTTAAAAAAGCTGTTTTAAAACCATGGGGAACAATTCACAGAAATGGATTTAAAAGGTGTACACAAGTGGAAAAAGTTTGGGAACCACTGTTGTAGGCAAAAAGAACAGGGCCACAGGGAGAGAGGGCCAGAAAGGGAAGGAGGGAGTGGGGAAAAAAAAGAAAAGTGGAGATGAGAGAAATTTCTAAGAAAAGATTCAGCTGCAGCTAATTGTAATGGATTATAACACTGTTAGTACTGCAGGCAGGAAAAATTCCTTAAAAAAAAGGTGGCAACTATAACTAATTAGAATAAATTATAGAACCATTCGCATTGCAGACAGGGAAAAACTCCACCCCCTGTGTCACCATGACAGTTCCTAAAAGGGAATATGGTCAGCAAAGGCCCACCCAGAGAATGCCCTGTGAATACCTGTGATGCCCCACCTTAATAGTTTGCATCCTCATTCAGTATATTCCTAAATTTTCTTTATTTGCACAGACAGTCACTGTCCTCCTACGCTTGGCCCCTCCCACTTTTTGGGCATAGATTTTTATTTCTTTTAACAAATCTTCACTTTGTTTGCCTGTGTTCATGTGCCTTTGTCCATACATCCTGGAATGCCTTTTGTGATGCTACAAGGACCCAATTTCTAATATCATCTGAGGATGCTGCTCCCTCTGTGGTCTTCTCATAAAGTGGTGACAGTTTACTCTACCAGACATTCAGATATCAGGCTTGGTGTTTACCACCACTTCAAAATTATTGTCCTTTCCTCCATTCTAAAAAATTCCAGCTTTAAGATTATGCCACAGAAGTAAACAACTTTACACTCCACCGTGTTGTTATCTTACCTATAAGGCTCCCCTCATCAGTTCTCACCTGGGAAAACATGCCTGATTAAATCCAACTGGTACAGCCAGCTTGGCAAGGAAAAATTCATAGATCCATGATGGCTGATCTTCATTTTTGGATCACTAGCATTAGCTGAGCCCAGAAATTTTCCCAGAAGTCTTACTTTATTTCCTTAATTATCTCTCTCACTCAAAGATTTTTCTTTCGTGTTCAACCTTCAATACATCTCCCTTGTTCTCACATGTAGAAAATAGAAATAATTCTTCACCCACCCTCACTTTAGCCAACCAGTCTGTACCTTTACTCATTACTTCTACCTTTGTATTTGTTACTATAGATCAGTGATTCTCAAACATTAGTCTATCTCTTAAAGATTCCTGAGTTTATATTCATATATAAACAATTAGTGAGAAGGTTGAAATTAGTTTTTAGATAGCAGAGATAGGGACTCCTATAAAAACTGTAACAAAAGGTAGAGCCACGCCCTCAAAAATGTGTTTTTCTATATGTCCTGCAACTTTTGAATATCTTGCCATGCATTCGTGTATATTAAAAAATCTGTTTATAATTATCTGTCCCTAGAACTTAATTCTGCTTAGAAAATAAACATAAAAACTTTTACCTATCTTTAATAAACACTACATTGATAGTTAATTTCACTAAACATATATTCTTTAGGGAAGACTAATTTGTTCAGAGTGTAACAATAGCTGTTTACCACTTTTGAAAATTAAATTACCCCCACAAAACAGAGCTGATTATATTTGAGGTATTTGAGTCTAAATATGATACAAATGTGTCATTCTGTATCTGTGCTTGTCATATTAACATTAATTCTCCTTGTCAGTGCAGTAACTTAACTACTTAATCAAGTTTTCCAATGCAATCATGTTCTGGAAATTAAACTAAATAATTATTATTTTGTTATAAATTATTTTATTTCTCATTTTAATTGCAGTTAGGACATTTTGTGAATATTTTTCAAATTAAATGTGAAGATGAACATTTTATAGGACTATAATTTTGGCATAGTAAAGGCCAAAGTATCACATATTTGAAATAAACAGAGACAGTGGGCCTAATAGCATTGAGAAACTTCATATAGTTTAATAGGTCATGCTCCTTTCAAAGCCCCAAATGGCACTGAATTGATATTTATACTCCCTTTCTTTTTCAAAGACAGTGCTCCAACAATTGGACTCAGCTCTCTTTTGCACTAATTATTTATTTTAAAATTGGCAAGATTATTCTCCAAAGCATAAAAGCATGCTATATGATCTTACATAAAAAATAAGTTTTTCTTGGGAGTTCCCTGATGGTGTAGTGGCTTAAGGCTTCGGCACTGGCACTGTCAGCGCTGCGGCCTGGGTTCGATTCCCAGTCAGGGAGCTACCCACATACCAAAAAGCAAAAAATAAATAAATAAATAAATAAGTTTTTCTTAAGCTTGTCTGGCTCTTACCATGTATTTGTGCTATTTTACAGCAAAATTTCAAGATGGTTTTATATTATTCACTGTTTCTTCATCCTCTAATTCTTTTCTCAAGAAAATCCACTTCATTTGGATTCTTCCCATACTATTATGCCTAAATATATCTTATTTAGAACAATAGCACTTTGTTGCTGCTAATCCAGAGATTCTGCTTTTTTTTACCCCCTGACCTGTCACAGAATTTGACTCAATTGTGTTTTTGTTGTTTGTATTGTTTTATTTTGTTTTGAAGGTCTACATGTTGTCTTGCCCTAGAAATCATTCTTCAGACATCTTTATTTTCTCTAGTAATTTTATCGAAACTCATGATCCTAATTATCATCTATGTGCAGATAATTCTGAATTTATTTCTCTGGCCTAGTCCTGTCCTTCTAACTGAACACTTGCTATTCAACTCACTATTAGATATCCGCACTTGAAGTCTAATAGTTACCTAAACATAAACATGCCCAAGCCAGAACTTTTTAATTCATCCCAAAATATGTTCCTCATATATTATACTTTCCCTCAAATTTGAATAAAGGAGATAGTAACAAACCTACCTCAAGTGGTTGTTGACTTAATAATTTAATTCAAATAAAGTGCTTAGAGCAATGCCTATGTAAAGAAATTCCTCAACTCTCTTAGGATATAGGCTGTGTCTAAAAATTAAACTGACAAAGACAGATTAACAGTAGAAAAACATAAAAATTTATTAGATTTTTACATGTATGTGTGAGCCTTTATAAGAGAATAAAGACCCAAAGAAGTAACAGAATAAGCTTTTACACCTTTGAGACAAAGACCTTAAATTTGTGAAGAATTGAGAAGACAAAGGGTTTGGGCCAGAGGTAGTATGACTAGGTGGTTCTTATCCTCCTGAAAGAGAAGATAAGGGTTCATTTAATGAGGTTTCTAGGCAGATTCCTCATGGCTGATGAGTCTATCTCCAGTAAAAGGAGAACTTATTTCCTGCCTTCAGGCAAAAATGGGGAGATTTTTCTGCATTTACTGCTTCTTAATTGTCTTCAGCTAAAAATATTGGTTACATCAAAGAGATGTATCTTGGGGTGACATACTCTGGTTTCTTTCATCTAATATGTAAGTGAGCAGCATGTTATTAGCCTTACCTTGTTTGTTTTCATTATCTTAAACTGGAATTCTCTGTTATCTTAAATTCTTTTTTAACATTTTTGAAAGATCAAAATGTATTTTTAAATATTTTTGTCTAAATATTTTTTTTTAATTTAAGGGAAATAAAATCTGCAAGTCTGAAATATATTTAAATCAAGTATTTTATTTCTGAGATGGTTTAATATGCTAAAGTTCTCTAAATAATTAGATTTTGTAAAAGACCACTTTTTCCTAGAAATAAAAATATGAAATACTGTAGAGGAGCATCTCCTTAAAAATTGTGATTCTTAATGAAATAAATCAAAGATCAGGTCCATAAACAGGCTACTGCTTTTATTCCTGTGCTGGTACCCACTGTAGTTAGTTTTCCAAAATATAAGTAAATCATTAGACAGAGTGCTTTTTATTATTTGAGAAATCCCATCCCAAGAGATGGGGTCTAACATTCATACTGTCTGCTGAATGAAAGCCCCAAGACGTGGAGTGAGTCCAGGCTTAGATGAAATTTGACAGTAAATACTGTTCCTGTCAGTCAAGCTCAACCAGCCAGTGGGGCTTCCATGATTTTTGATATAATTAAGCTACATGCTTAGCATAAGAGATGGATTTAATCAGCCATATGATTCACATTATATGTCAAATGATCAAAAGTTGACACACTGCACATGAATGTTTCTTCTCATTCTGAAGATCGTCCTTTATATGGCATAAAAAAACAAAAAGGATAACTTGTAAGGAAGGTCCTTCTTTTATCTTTCCATATCTTTCTAGGTTCTTCTTTTTTTCAAACTAAATATTTCCACACATATTAACAGAAAGTGACTTTGAGCTGTGAATATTTCCCATGGGGGTTAAATAACAAATTAACACTAGCTGGGGTAAAAAGATTTCCTAATTAACTGATCAAGGCTGTCAGGCCATGAGAGGAAGCAAACCACCACAATATTTTTAACACATTCCTCACTCATTGTCTTCCCCTCCTCCCTGCTAATTTTATATGATTATTTCAGAGACCTTGAACTCAGTTTAGCTTATGTAAGTTGCAGTGTTTTTTTTTCCATAAATAAGTTTGTTGTCAGCAAGCCAAAAGGACATTTAAAATCTTCTGTCAGCTTCATCTGAGAAAGATCAGGTTTATAATAAGAAGGCTATTTGCATTTAAATTATTCCTAGAATGTACAGACAGAGTAGTGGAAGCTGAGAAATGCTATTATTTGGCTAAAAAATGAAGTGCAATCCCTGATAGAAAACCATTTTTAAAAGTTCTGTGAAATTGGATGATTTTTATTTCTTGTGGCACAACCAGCTGCAAGTTAAGGGGGAAATTGTTGGCGATCTGCAGTACTTCCAGTCAAGAGCTTGCATGACATTTAATTAGAGATCAACATTCTGTGGGAGTGTATACAAAGGGATCTGTGTGATATCAGAAAGTAAAGTTCTGTGCCTATTCTGAATCACAGAAATTGAAAACATTCTTGGACCATTTCTGTATATCTGGAGACTAATACAATTAAAAATAGCAAAACCTAGCAGAACACTAGCATAATAAATATTCCATACACTTAAAACAAATCTTTTTTCACAAATATTCTGTACTAACTGCAATATAATGATATTCATAGGGACAGAACATTTCTGACTGTAAATTGGACTTTAAATAATCAGCAATAGTTTGCTTCCACACAGTCATGTTTGAAGCATGATTACACATTTGATATTTTAAAATTATTTTGATGAAAAATTGCACTTAAGAAAGAAAATGTTCTACCCTGCACTGATAGGTCAATGTTCCTAGAAATATATTAATATAATTTACATGGAACATTATTCATGATGAATATAAGCATTCCTTTTGCCTCTGTCTTCATGTTATAAACCAGGAGAAATACAAGAAATGACTATTATATGATGTAGCTGTGTAACAAGAGGACCACTTGAGTAATTTGTTTCTACTGAAAAAGAAAATGAAGACAACTTCCAGGCACAAAAACACCTTGCTAATAAGATAACACCTGGCTAAACTAAAAAACTCACCTAGCCTGAAGTCATTTAAATTTATTCTTCGTTCATTTCTCTTTCTTCCCACCTCTCTCTTCTCTTTAATCACTTACTGACTTTTACATGTATCAACTCCAGTGTGATGGTTATTTTAATAGAGTGAGAGACTTCATATGAGATGTATGGATGCAAAGCACAAGTTATTAAGCTACAGAGACAAGCTTTGTATTAATATAAAAGAAAACTTTTGAGAATAGATACCTGATTAGAAAGCTATTTCTTGAGGGGCTTATTCTTTTAGGGAGCATCTTTCCTTCCACACTGACTGCCTCAATAACTCTAAAAAAGAGAACATGTGAGTTTCTCCTGATTTTAGTTCCTAAGAACTGGATTGGATGGTCTTCACATGTGAGCCAAAGACAGTACAATTTTAGGGCTATAAATGGAGTCAGTTTAGATCACTAGGAGAGAAGATGATTCAGAGAGTTTTAGAATCACTTCCAAAACAGGAATAGTTACTTCAATTGCATTAGTGATGGTGGGATTAGTGGATTTTACATCATTTCTTCTTTCATGTGAAAAATTATCTTAATAACATGAGCATGTGAAAAGATTAAAATGATTCACATATAAGTAAAGTATAGCAAATAGCATATGCTGTTTTTAACTTTATTAGGTCCCTAAATTTCTTTAGTATACTTTAAGTTTCTTGGAGGTATGTGTACTCTGCTCCATTTCTTTTTTCTTAATTGCACATTTAGATTCAATGTACAACTGTTTATTAAGTATATACTGTGTACAAAGCAAGATGATAAAAGTTAACAGATATATAGTGGTAAAAAATTTCCTTCAGGCTAATCTATTTATAATGGCACACAAGACCTTTAATTATGTGATTCTTGATTAATTTTGGAACTCTTTTTACCATATCAAAGTCTATGCTGCATTGATAAGAAAATAGAGTTAAATGATTTTAAATAACCATCTTCCAATTTTCCTCTTCTCCAAATTTTCTAAGGTTCTTTATTCTCTTTACAAATCATACTTATAGATCTCCATGACTTCTGCCCCCTCTAGTGAGTTTGATCCTTGCCAAAACTAATTTGTTCCAAAATATTTCTGTAATTATCATGTTAATGCTATTAAAATTTAATTAAAATTAAATAAACCAAAGAAACATGTATGGAAAAAGAGCATTAATTCCATGAAAACAATTGAAAGTTTTAGAAACAATGAAGCTATGTTAATAAAAAAGTGAAATGAGTAACTATAGCGGGAAAATCTGGACTTACATTGCTTTACATATATCTTTATATTTTAGCTCCATTCTAGAAAGAAACAAAATTGGAAAAATATATCATGAATTATTCATATGATTTGTGAAAAAAAATTACATGGATTTTAATTTGTGACCTCTATACTCTAAAAAGTTTCTTAATAAATATGTTTGTATATTTGAAATTAAAATGAAATGTTAATGTATTCATGTTTACAGTTTTACAGTATAATGGATTGTTAGAATTAACAAACCCAAAAGAGATCCCAATAGCTTATGATAAAGAATCTTTCATGCTCTCATATCTTGATGTCTTTATACAAGCTGTTCTGTTGGCTTAAAACAACCTTTCTCTTTCTCTTTACTTGATTTACTGTTTGCTTATTCTCCTTCTTCCCTTTTCTTATTCTAAGCTTGGTTAATTTATGCATGTTTTTTGGTACTTATGTAAGATATATGTGTTAACAATGTATGTTTGTGTTTGTATTGCTTACACATAGAAAATAGTACTCAGGCATTCCTTTTCATATAAAATTAATTCAAATTATTACATTCAAAACTCTATGTTTTTCTTAAATGTTTATTTATATCTTTTAAACATTACCTATCTATTTATAAAAGGAGCAGATTTTAACAATTAGTTTAAGTAATAATATTTGATTAATATTCATTGTAGTATACAAACTTAGATACATTCGCCAAAATTTTAAACTGCATTTACACATTTAATACATTTTGTTTTCTTATGAAGTGTTCTAATAAATCTTCTTAAATACTTAAATGATACTTGTGAATCTGATAAATTAAACTTATATATATCTTTACTCTTAAGTTCATCTAAGTGTTCCAGTAAAGTTTATAACATGGGCAAAAATTTAACTTATAATAAGTACATATACTATATTTTCATGAAGTATTTTGGGAAGAATTATTAATCAATTAAGCCAAATTCTCTGATGCATTATATACACTAATAATACCAAATGTGCACAGAAGATATTCTTTAACATACAAGCAGTTTTTATGTATTTATTATTTTTATACCAAACTCTAAACCATCCTGTAGGTAAAATGCATGGTCTCATCAAGGAACAATTATGTAGTCCTTTGGCAAGCACAACAACACCCTCTCTCTCCAGATACCCATACCCAAATTTCTGGAAACTGTGAGTATCTTATGTGGCAAAAGGGATTTTGGGGAGTGATGAAGGGTGTATACCTGGAGTTGGAGAGATTTTTCTGTATTTTCTGCATGTTGCCCCAACTCTATTCTATTTATTCTGATGTTTTGTTTCAGGTCAAAGAGGCTCCTTCTGTATTTCTTGAAGTGCCAGCGTTTAGAAAGAAGAAACTAACAAAAGCACAATCATTGGGGGAGACTTACACACCCTTTTAACAGCCATGGAAAGATCATCCAAACAGAAAATAAGTACACGAAATATCAGCTCTAAACAACACATTACAGCAATTGGACATAATTGACATTTACAGGACACTTCATGCAGCAAGAAAAGACGATACCTTCTTTCCTAGTGCACATAGAACATTCTCAAGGATAGACCACATGCTGGGACACAAAAGTAGCTGCAGCAAATTCAAGAAGATTGAAATCATACCAAGTGGATTCTCAGACCACAAAGCTTTGAAATTGGAGATCAACTGTAAAAGAAAAGCAGAAAACACCACATAAACATGGAGATTAAACAACATCTTATTAAAAAATGATTGGTAAAAGAAGGAATAAAAAAAGAGATTAGAAAAATATAGAAACTAATGACAGTGAAAATACAACATATCAAAATTATTGGGACACAGCAAAAGCAGTAATAAGAGGGAAATTTATATCATTATAGGCCTATCTTAAGAAATAAGAACAATCACAGATAAACACCTCTACATCACATCTTAAAGATCTAGAAAAAGAAGAGCAGACAAAACCCAAAGTCAGTAGAAGAAAAGAAATAATAAAAATTAAAGTAAAGCTAAACCAATTAGAGAACAGAAGGACAATAGAAAAAATTATTACAAAGAGCTGTTTCTTTGAGAAAGTCAACAAAATTGACAAACCCCTGGGTAGATTATTCAACCAAAATTAGAAATGAAAGGAGAGAAATTACCACTGACACCACAGAAATACAAAGGATTATAAGAAAATATGAAAGGCTTTATGCCACTAAATTTAATATCCTAGAAGAAATGGACAAGTTTCTAGAAACTTATAGCCTACCTCAATTGAACCAAGAACTGGATAATCTAAATAGACCAATCAATAGTAAAGCAATTGAAATGACTCTCTACAGTATCCCTAGAGGCAAAAGCCCTGAACCAGATGGTCTTACCAATGAGTTGTACCAAGCATTCAAGGAAGAATTAATGGCTAACCTCCTCAGTCTCTTCCAAAAAATTAAAGAGGAAGCAATACTTCCTAAGTCATTCTATGAGACCAACATTACCCTAATACAAGCCTGGTAAAGACAACACAAAAAAAGGAAACTATAGACCAATATTTCTAATGAACACAAATGCAAAAATTCTGAACAAAATATTAGCAAATAGAATACAAAAATGCATTGAAAAGATTATACATCATAATCAAGTGGGATTTATCCCAAGAGCACAAGGATGGTTCAACATATGAAAATCAATCAATGTGATATACCACATAAACAAAATAAAACATAAAGTCCATATAGTTCTATCAATTGATGCAGAAAAAGCTTTTGATAAAATACAACATCCATTTATGATCAAAACACTGAAAAAAAAGGGTAAAGAAGGAAAGTATTTTTAACATAATAAAAGCCATATATAACAAACCATCAGCTAACATCATACCGAATGGGGAAGACCTAAAGTCAATTGCCCTAAAATTAGGAACAAGACAGGGATGCTGACTGTCACCACTGCTATTCAGTATAATACTGGAAGTTCTAGCCACAGCAATCGTGCAAGCAAAAGGAATAAAAGTTATCCAAATTGGGAAAGAAGAGGTCAAATTGTCTATTTGCAGATGACATGATCTTTCATATAGAAAATTTCAAAGACTCCACCAGGAAACTATTAGAAATAATAAATGAATACTGTAAAGTCATAGGATACAAAATCAACATACACAAATCAACAGCATTCCTATATACAAGCAATGAATCCTCAGAAAATGAAATGAGAGAGTCAATTCCTTTTGCTATCACAACGAAAAGAATAAAATACCTGGGAATTAACTTAACAGGGAATGTGACAGACTTACACAAGGAAAACTATAAGACACTTTTGAAAGACATTAAAGCAGACACAAAGAAGTGGAAAGATATTCCCTGTTCATGGATAGGAAGACATAACATTGTTAAAATGGCCATATTGCCCAAAGCAATTTACAGATTTAATGCAATTCCTATCAAAATTCCACAATCATACTTTCACAAAATTGATAAAAGAATTATCAGATTTATATGGAACCATAAAAGACCTCAAATTGCCAAAGCAATCCTACACAAAAAGAATAAGGCTGGTGATATTACACTCCCCAACTTCAATTTATATTACAAGGCATCAATAATCAAAACAGCTTGGTATTGGCAGAAAAACAGAAACATAGACCAATGGATCAGTACTGAAAACCTAGAAATAAATCCACAAATTTATGGACAAAAAATTTTTTATAAAGGAGCAAAAAATATGCAATGGGGAAAAGACAGCATCTTCAGTAGGTGGTTCTGGGAAAGCTGGAAAAAATACATGCAAATGAATGAACCTGAGCTGTGAACTCTCGCCATATACAAAAATTAACTCAAAATGGATTAAAGACCTTCACATAAGACCCAAAACAATAAACTGTATAAAAGAAAACATAGGTGCTAAACTTATAGACCTAGGGAGCATATGAAATTAAAAAGCTTCTGCACAACAAAAAAAAACCATCAACAAAGCAAAGAGACAGCCATCTGAATGGGAGAAAAATATTTGCAATGAACACAGCTGATTAGGGTCTAATATCTAAAATATATGAAGAATATTACTTAACAATAAAAAAACAAACAACCCAATTGAAAAGTGGGCAGAGGACCCAAACAGACACTTCTCTGACTTCTATTAGAAATACAAATGGCCAGCAGACATATGAAAAAATGCTCATCCTCATTAGCTATCAGGGAAATGTAAATCAAAACCACAATGAGATACCATAACCTCACACCTGTGAGAATGGCTGTTATCAATAAGACAAGGAATAACAAGTGCTGGAGAGGATGTGGAGAAAAAGGGACTCTGGCACACTGTTGGTGGGAGTGCAAATTGGTACAACCACTATGGAAGACGATGTGGAGGTTCGTCAGAAAATTGGGGATGGAGTAAGCATATGACCCAGCAATCCCTCTTCTGGGGATCTACCCAAAAAACTTGAAAACCTTAGTCTGCAAAGACTTACATACTCCAATGTTCATTGCAGCACTGTTCACAGTGGTCAAAACATGGAAACAATCAAAGTGCCCTGTGACAGAGGACTGGATAAAGAAGCTGTGGTACATATACACAATGGAATATTACTCAGCTATAAGAAAAGATGAAATACTGCCATTTACAACAATATGGATTGACCTGGAGATTATCATGTTAAGTGAATAAGCCAGACAGAAAGAAAAACAAAAACTGTGTGACTTCACTCATATGTGGAATATAAAACGGAAAGCAACTAAGGAAAAGCAAAGAAACAAACAAAAACCCATGGACACAATCAATAGTTTGATGTTTATTTGGGGACAATTGGGGAGGGGATGGGAGAAGAGGGAGGGGATTGGAAAGGAGGGAGAAGGAGCTAAATATATGGTGATGAAAAGAGAATGCACACTGGGTGGTCAACTTATGCAACAAGTTGATGATGCACTGTAGAACTGTACTCCTGGAACCTATGTAATTCTTGCTAAAAAATGTCACCCCAGTAAGTCTAACAATTAAAAAAAAATACCATGCCCTGTTCTAGCCCAGAAGCTCTAATAACAATCCAAGTGGAAGAACATGTCTCAACATTCAGTAGGGGCAGAGGAATGACAGCTCAGTGCTGTGCTGAAGCTAATCAACTCCATACTTTACAAATTAATAATTTTAGTGGCATCACATTGATGACTTTTTAAAATTTGTAGAACATTTATTTGTGATGATGAAAAACATAGAAATGTAGATAACATAGGAAATAAATAAGTAAATGAGTAAAAAAAAAAACAACAAAAAACCAAATGCCCAAGCCCAATCTTCAGAACCTATGAATATGATACCTTACATGGCAAAAGGGACTTTGCCAATAATATTAAGAATCTTAAAATGGTGAGATTACTCTGGATTATCCAAGTGGGCTCAATGACGTAATCACAAGTGCCCTTATAAGGGTGAGGCGGAGGGCCATAATTACAGCAGATTAGAAGACAGTGTGACAATAGAAGCAGAGACTGCAGCCATGAGCCATTGAGTCAAGGAGTGCTGGCAGTCTCTAGAGTCTGGAAGAGATAAAGACAGAATCCTCCTGAAGCTTCTACACAAAACCAATCATGCTGATTCCCTGATTTTAACTCTTAAGACATTTTTGTCTTCAGACTTTTTGAACTACAGAACTTAAAGATAATTAATTTGTGAAGTTTTAAGCCCTTGTGTTTTTGGTAATTTGCTATAGCAGCAATAGTCAACTAATACAGTGGGGCTGGAGTGAGCTGATGAACCTGAAATAACAGCAGCTTTACCTGAAAATGTGCCAGCAGCAGAGAAATAGCATTAATAGCCCTGAGAGGTTGTGTTGGTGATTAAAGATCTAATATAGTCAATCTGCCAGAAGCAATTAGAAGCCACACTCCATGAAACGTCTGCATCAAAAGCAGTTTTCTTTGTGCCCAGTTTGTGATTGTAGACATGTTGCAATGTCAGGTACAATGATGATTCCAGGAAGCAAGGATGGCAACCTGGGGAGAAAAGACTGAAACTGTAGTTTGGTTTCAGTTAGGCTGATCAGATAATGAGCCCTTCCATGGCATCCACATGAGTCACCCAAACAGTTCAATTGGCAGTCATGATTTTTTCCCATAATTTACAGTCCTGAGGAGGGAAGTTTTTAAACTGTCAGTCTGTAGTAATCAACATGGCAGATGATACAGCTATGTCATTGGAAACAGCTTAAGTGTCAGTAAAATATATAGCATGGTCAATCATTTGGAGTATTAGCCAAAGCTGTGAGAATGTCCTTGCTTTCCATCCATGGACCAGATAGCATGGTGACTTGGAGGTTTCTATCTGAAAAGACATAAAAGTTTGAGCCCCTTTCTTAATTTTAGAAAAGTTTTTATCAAAATTTCATTGATTCTTTTGTCAAATATTACTTTTCACCATTGATGAACTAGGAACTATGGTGAACAATAAGAACACACAAAGAAGGGGTTCACTGGTGTTCCAGGGGCTAGGCTTTGGCGCTCTCACCACTATGGCCTGGGTTCACTTCCCGGTCAGGGAACCAACCAATAAATAAATAAATAAATAAATA